>JASVEL010007928.1:0-50539 GCA_032618575.1 Nicotiana noctiflora | reverse complement strand
ACCCGATATTCCTTCCTACTGTCTTTTGATTTTGTATTGACATTTCTTTCCGCACTTGGTATTTTGTAAACCTTTATACACTCATGTTCAGTAGAGGCTCATGACTCTTGACCCTTGGTCTATGGGAGTTAATGTATTATGGGACTTGGTTCCCCGTTTTCGTTACATATATCGCTGTCATTTCTTGAATTAATTTGCATAAATGGGTTAAAAAGAGCTTCTAGCTCCGTGGTTGATATGGATTGGTCAGGGCTGGCTTAGCAATGTGTCGGGCGCCATCACGACCGGATTTGGGGTCGTGACAAGCGGTGAGGTGCCACACAGGTAAATCTAGATGATGATGGGGTATTGGATCGGTGCGCGGACGCCCGTACTTATCCTCGGGAGGTCGCGAACCTTAGAAAACTTCACTTTTCTTGAACTCTATCGTGCGATCTTGTTGTTCTAAGAACCGAACTTCTATATTCTATTCTCTCGCATGGCGAGAACGCGAGCATCGTGACGAGGTGGACGACCTCCATTGCACTTGTTAGAGGCCGCGGGCGCGGCCGTGCTAGAAGGCAGAGGTAGGGCGGCCGAGGCGCGCCCGCTGACCCGCCCGTTGTACCAGCTCGCGAGCGGCCCCCGCTGGTTGATGCTCCAGCAGTCCCAGTTCAGTGCCGGACTATATCTATTGCTATTCCCGGTCTTCGTGAGACTCTTGCTCGTATACTATCGCATGTTCCGGCTTGGCTCGGTAGCTTTCGCCACCGCTACTCGTAGCGACATCTCGCTCGTGGGTGGTCGGCAGACCCTCGCGGCTCGCACACCGACCCGGTTGTTCGTGGACTTCGCACGCCGAGGCGCTCCCGCTCGGGTGGTTGCACCGGTTATTCCTCCACCGCACCGCCGCTCCGAGCTCCGAGAGCATATGGTTCGAAGTATGCTCGAGTGACGAGCGGCGTCGTCTCGAGAGATTTGGTAGACTTCGACCACCCCATTTTACCGTGGCGTCGAGGGCGAGGATGCCCGTGGTTTCTTGGATAAATGTCGAAGATGTCGCGCACGGCCGGTATTCTCCGAGTCCGGCCGGAGTTTCATTTACCACATTTCGCTCACCGGTCCCGCATTTGATCGGCGGGAGGAGCTTGAGAGGCGTAGGCTCGCAAGAGCAGCAGCACCTCTCACATGGCGACAGCTTCTCTACTCTCTTTCTAGAGAAATATGTACCTCGGCCTCGTCGCGAGGAGCTACGTCGCCGGCTCGAGTGGTCGATTCGGTGCGACATGTCTCATGACTCGCATGAGCTTAGATTCACCCGCCTGGCTGAGCATGCTACACGGATGATCCCCACCGATAGGAGAGGATCGAGAGGTTCATTGATGGCCTCAACTACTCTATCCGTATTCTTATGACCGGCGAGCGAGTTCTGTCATCATCGTTTGAGCAGGTTGTTGACATGGCACGCTCCATCGAGGCGGATCGTCGCCGAGAGAGGAGGAGCGGGAGCCGAGAGGCCTCGTGGTTCCGGTAGTTTCGCTGGTGCTCCATCTGTAGGGCATTCCCGGCAGAAGCAGCAGGTCGCTCATCTGCGACCTTCTCATTCAGTGCCGCCCGCAGCGGAGCGCGAGGTTCTCATGGTCGTGGTCGACAGGGGTTTCGACGCAGGTCGCTCATCGCTCGGTGCCCTCCCGCCCCGCAGTGCGAAGACCTACTTCTCCGACACTGTGTGCATGCTACGAGTGCGGTGAGTTTGGCTGCACGAGGAGACATTGCCCTCGATTACGTAGGGGCAGGAACTCGGCGGAGGGATCGGCCCTCCTCTTCGAAGACCATCTCGGCCCAGTGGAGGCGGAGGCCGGCCTTCCGTGGATGCCCTGTGGCGAGAGAGATCCGGCGGAGGCCGGGCACCGGTTCTATGCACCTCTCGACGGGCGTGATGCGCTTGCCTCCGACGCCGTGATTACAGGTATCATTTCGTCTGTCACAGAGATGCCTCGTTCTATTTGATCCAGGGTCCACATATTCTTACGTGTCCTCTTATTTTGCACATCACTCGGGTGCGACTCGCGGTAGTCTTGATTTACCTCGTTCATGTATCCACCCTCGTGGGTGATACGATTGTCGTGGATCATGTCTATGATCCCGTGTTATATCTATCGGGGTCCGGAGACCCGGCGCATTTGTTATCGTTGGGTACGGCGGACTTTGATGTTATATCGGGTATGGACCGGTTGTCTCCGTACCACGCTATATCGGACTGTCATGCTAAGACAGGTTACGTTGGCCATTCCCGGTATTTCTCGGATCGAGTGGCTGGGTTCGACCGATTTCGTCCCTAGCCGTGTTATTTCGTTCTTAAAGGCTCGTAAAATGGTTGAAAAGTGGTGTTTATCGTACTTAGCTTTATGCAGAGATGTGGATCGAGTCTCCTAAGCATTGATTCTCGTACTGTTGCGAGGGATTTTCCGATGTATTCCTTCGCACTGGCGGCACGCCACGGACAGGGATATTGATTTTCGCATTGACTTGGTGCCGGGCACTCAGCCCATATCCATTCCTCCTTATCGAATGGCACCAGCCGAGTTGAAAGAACTGAAAGAGCAACTTCAAGAGCTTCTGGATAAGGGTTTCATCCGCCCTAGTGTGTCCCCGTGGGGTGCGCCGGTATTATTTGTTAAAAGAAAGATGGTTCCATGCGGATGTGTATTGATTATAGGCAATTGAACAAAGTGACAGTGAAGAATAAGTACCCTCTACCGCGCATAGATGATTTGTTTGATCAGTTACAGGGTGCGAGGGTGTTTTCTAAGATCGATCTTCGTTCGGGCTATCACCAGCTGAAGATCAGGGACTCGGATATTATGAAGACTGCATTCAGGACCCGGATATGGTCATTATGAGTTTCTTGTGATGTCGTTTGGGTTGACCAACGCCCCAGCAGCATTTATGCATCTGATGAACAGTGTGTTCAGGCCTTATTTGGATTCGTTTGCGATTGTGTTCATTGATGACATTCTAGTCTACTCCCGTAGTCAGGAGGAGCATGCTCAACATTTGAGTACTGTGTTGCAGAGATTGAGGGAGGAGAAGCTATATGCTAAATTCTCCAAGTGCGAGTTTTGGCTCGAGTCCGTAGCATTTCTGGGACATGTGGTGTCTCGTGATGGTATTCAGGTTGATCAGAAAAAGATAGAGGCGGTGCAGAGTTGGCCTAGATCGACCTCAGCCACTAAGATCCATAGTTTCCTTGGGTTGGCAGGGTTTTATTACCGGTTTGTTTAGGGATTTTCTTCTATTGTGTCGCCCTTGACCAAGTTGACTCAGAAGGGTGCTCCATTTGAGTGGTCCAAGGAGTGTGAGGAGAGCTATCAGAAGCTCAGCACAGCTTTGACCACGGCTCCAGTATTGATATTTCCATCAGCTTCAGGTTCATATACCGTTTATTGTGATGCCTCGAGAGTGGGGATAGGTTGTGTGTTGATGCAGGAAGGTAAGGTGATTGCTTATGCTTCTCGGCAGTTGAAGCCGCATGAGAAGAACTATCCTGTTCATGACTTGGAGTTAGCCGCCATTGTTCATGCATTGAAGATTTGGAGGCACTATTTGTACGGCGTGTCTTGTGAGGTGTATACCGACCATCGTAGTCTCCAGCACTTGTTCAAGCAAAAGGATCTCAACTTGAGGCAAATGAGGTGATTGGAGCTGTTAATGACTATAATATCACCATTTTATATCATCCCGGAAGGCCAATGTGGTGGCCGATGCCTTGAATAGAAAGGCTCTGAGTATGAGTATCCTTGCCAATAGTCCAGTTTGTGAGAGGGATCTAACATCAAATGCTCAAGTTTTGTCCATTCAGTTTGTGAGGTTAGATATTTCGGAGCCCATTCATATTCTAGCTTGCACGGTTGCTCAGTCTTCTTTGTATAAGCACATCAGAGAGCGTCAGTATGATGACCCCTATTTGTATGTCTTTAAGTACATGGTGCGGCACATGGGTGCCAAGAAGGTTACCGCTAGAGATGACGGCGTATTGAGGATGCAGGGCCGGATATGTGTGCCCAATGTTGATGGCCTTCGTGAGTTGATTCTGGAAGAGGCCCATAGCTCGCGGTATTCTATCCATCCAGAGCCGCTAAGATGTATCAAGATTTGAAACAGCACTATTGGTGGAGAAAGATGAAAATAGACATTGTCGGACATGTAGCACGGTGCCTCAACTGTCAGCAGGTTAAGTACGAGCATCAGAGGCCCGGTGGTGTATTTCAGCGCATTGATATCCCTGAGTGGAAGTGGGAAAGGATTACTATGGACTTTGTCAGTGGACTCCCTCGGACAGCGAGGAAGTTTGATTCAGTTTGGGTGGTGGTGGATAGGTTGACTAAGTCAGCTCACTTCATCCCAGTGTGTACTACCTATACCTCGGAGCGGTTGGCCGAGATATTCATCCGTGAGATAGTGAGATTGCATGGAGTTCCTATTTCCATTATATCAGACAGAGGTACCCAGTTCACATCTCAGTTCTGGAGGACATTTCAGCGAGAGTTGGGTTCACAGGTAGAGTTGAGCACAGCATTTCATCCACAGACGGATGGGCAGTCTGAGCGTACTATTCAGATATTGGAGGACATGTTGCGTGCTTGTGTCATTGATTTTGGTGGTTCATGGGCTGATTATTTGCCTTTGGCGGAGTTTGCTTACAATAATAGCTATCAGTCCAGCATTCAGATGGCACCGTATGAAGCTTTATATGGGAGGCGGTGTAGGTCTCCGGTTGGTTGGTTCGAGCCCGGCGAGGCTAGGTTGTTAGGGACAGAGTTAGTCCAAGATGCCTTAGATAAGGTGAAGGTGATTCAGAAGAGACTTCGCACAGCTCAGTCGCGTCAGAAGAGTTATGCAGACCGGAAGGTCCGAGATGTGTCTTATTCGGTAGGTGAGAAGGTGTTGCTGAAAGTTTCGCCTATGAAGGGTGTTATGAGGTTTGGAAAGAAAGGAAAGTTGAGCCCAAGGTTTATTGGACCTTTTGAGGTGCTTAGGAAAGTTGGGGAGGTGGCTTATATGCTTGCTTTGCCACCCAATTTGTCGGGAGTTCACCCGGTGTTCCATGTATCTATGCTCCGGAAGTATGTCGGAGACCCGTCTCATGTGTTGGACTTCAGCGCGATACAGCTAGATGAGGATTTGACTTATGATGTGGAACCAGTAGCCATTTTGGGTCGACAGGTTCGTAAGCTGAGATCCAAGGACATAGCTTCAGTGAAAGTGCAGTGGAGAGGTCGTCCCGTGGAGGAAGCAACTTGGGAGACCGAGCAGGAGATGCGAAGTAGATATCCACACTTGTTTGATACTCCAGGTATGTTTCTTAACCCGCTCGCGGACGAGCGTTTGTTTAAGTTGGGGAGAATGTAACGACCCGGCCCGTCGTTACGGTAATTACCACCCCGTTACCTTGAATTTACATATATTATGCTTTTAAAACAGTATTAGAGTATATCGGGTGAGTTAGGAGTGATTTGGATTGAAAATGAAACAAATAGCATGTTTGAAGAAAGCTTGAATATGAAAAGTCAACCATGAGTTGACTATTGAATTAGAGTGCTCGGAACCGGATTCTGATGATTCGACTAGTTCCAGGGGGATCATTTATGACTTAGGAGAACAATCGGAATTTAATTCGGAGGTCCGGTGTAGTTTTAGGCTTGAATTGGCGAAGGTTGAATTTTGGCGAAAACCGGATGGTAGGTGATATTTTGATCCGGGGGTCGGAATGGAATTCCGACAATTTCTGTAGCTTCGTTATGTGATTTTGGATATGTCTGCAAATTTTCAGGTCATTCGGACATCGTTTGATCGGGTTTTGGATCGAATGTTAGTTTTGAAAGTTTTGAAGAAACTTAGGCTTGAATCCGTGGTTAATTGGTGATTTTGATGATTAGTATGGTGTTTTTATGGTTGGAACAAGTTCGTATCATGTTTTGGAGTATGTTGGTGGTTTTCGTTGGGGTCTCGGGGGTCTCGGGATGAATCCGGGGGTCCAAACGGACCATTTTTGGAATAAAAGAGAAAAGCTGGCTGCTGTCATAAACGCAGCAGACATTTGCTCTCCGCGATCGCGGGGATGGGGATGCGATCGCGTAGAGCTGGAGGCTAGGGCATCGCGATCGCGTAGAAGAAGAAATGGGTCCAGGGGAAATGAGCTACGCGATCGCAGGATTATGGACGCGATCGCGTGAAGCAGGGTGATTGTGCATCGCGATCGCGTGAAGGATGTCGCGATCGCGTGAGGCCGAGATTTTGAGCATCGCGATCGCGTGAAGAAGATCGCGATCGCGTAGAAGAAATAGTTCTGGCAGTGAATTTAATCCAGAAACAGAGAGTTACGGGTTCATTAACCCAAAACACACATTTGAGCCCTAGAGAGAAGAAAACTCGAGGAAATCACTTAGAAGTCATCGGGTATTCGTCGGAGGTAAGATTCTTGACTCAAAAACATCAATTTATGGTAGTATTAACATCAATCTTCATGAAATTGGGTTGAAATCTTGAAGAAATGTGGCCTAAGTATTAAAAACGGGATTTTTGGATTTGGAAGGCCATTTGAACTCCGATTTCGATAAATTTTATATGCACGGACTCGTGGCGAGATAAGGATCGCGTTGGTGCTAATTTCGGAATTTTCCGAGCAATGGGGCCCGGGGTCGGGTTTTACCAACTTAGTGTAATTATGCGAATTTCATATAAATTGAAGTGGGTTATGATTCTTTGACCCGTAATTGATATAATTATTGTATTTGATCAGATTCTACGCGTGCGGAGCTTGATTCTCGTGGCAAGGGCATTGCGGAGTAGTCGTCGCGCCGTATCGAGGTGAGTAATAGATGTGGGTGATGACCAGCGGGTTCGAAACCCCGGTATACCACTTTGTGACGCTGTATAGCGGCGAGACACGCACACTCTTGAGAGTGCGGGGTCGATCATGAACTCGAGACTATATATTAGTCCGAACCTGTTGATACTGTATTATTGGCTATTCTAGAGCCGTCGAACCTCCTTCTCGGATGGTTGCATATATATATATTGTGATAATGGCCACTCTTGAGCCGTCGAACCCCCTTCTTGGGCGGTTGAGTATACATGTGGGCCGTGAGCTAGTTATTGGATCCCGCGAGGATCGTTATCATTGTCTTATCATATAGACATGCTAGTTTACTACTAGTCCGCAGACTATTTTTGTTATTATGCCAATTCCAATCTCCGGAACTTGACATTACTGTTTTCCAACCGAAAAATGATAAAAGAGTTTTCAAAAACTATTTTTGAGCTCGCGAGGTCGTATCTCGCATATTAGCCGACTAGTAATGGATCGGCCGCGCGCCGCAGCGAGATATATGTTGGATCGGATCGCACGCCGCGGAATATCTCTATGAGATGTGCTTGGGTCGTAGGAGCCCCTCCGAGTCCGAACCCCCACAGTGAGCACGGGTACCCAAAAATTGGAGTCGTGCTACGCGCCGTAGCGGTCATATCATGCATTGCATTGCATTTAGCTACATCTCCTAGCTGTTATGCTATTTATTGGTATTTGTTGGAACAGGTACAGTGAAGATTGATTCTATGACAGGGTAGCCGATTATAGCTTTACATAGTGTTTTATTGCGGATTTCTTATCTCGTACTGTCTTACCCTTGTTTATTACCACCGAGTCCGGCAAGACTCATTTTACTCCCCGCACCTCGTGTGCGATCCGGTACCTCTCGCAGTTATCCGGTGGCTGTGCGAGGCGACGTTTGTGGATATTTGAGGTAGCCGCAGAGTCCGCAGGACCCGATATTCCTTCCTACTCGTCTTTTGATTTTGTATTGACATTTCTTTCCGCACTTGGTATTTTGTAAACCTTTATACACTCATGTTCGTTAGAGGCTCATGACTCTTGACCCTTGGTCTATGGGAGTTAATGTATTATGGGACTTGGTTCCCGTTTTCGTTACATATATCGCTGTCATTTCTTGAATTAATTTGCATAAATGGGTTAAAAAGAGCTTCTAGCTCCGTGGTTGATATGGATTGGTCAGGCTGGCTTAGCAATGTGCTGGGCGCCATCACGACCGGATTTGGGGTCGTGACAAAATGCCAAGTGTGCGAGAACATGACTCTCACCACCTTCTTTGCATCGATGATGATATGTGTGAAGCAGATAATGAGTGACCTGGAAAGACTTCAAAGGGAACTTGCATATAGGCCCGCGGCGAGACCAAACGATGTACCGCGGGCACCGGGAGCTTTAATGTATTCATAATTGTCATTTGAGTCTGTATTTCCTTTTCTACTAAAGTCTGTTAGTTGTCTGAGCCTGTATTTTCTTTTCGATAAGAATCAATCAATTGATTGAGTCTGTATTTTTTTTTGAAATAGAATAGTGATGGCGGAGTCTGTAGTTCTTCTCTTCATTAGAGTCTATTATTTGTTTTAATCAGTCAATTTTGAGTCATTGTAATCGAAGTATTTGCTATCAATAAAATTGAAAATCCCAAAATATTTTGCTTTTATTTTACATTTATTTTCACGAACTACGCTTGGTATGATTCATGCGAGGTCATGATACGTAAGCAATCTCCATAGGATTCAACCGTAACTAAATGAAAAGAAAAAAGAAAAAAAAAAGAGAGAATGAAAAGAAAGAGGTGAAAAACAGGAGAAGAAAGAAAAATAAAAGAGAGAAAAATAAAAACAAAAAGAAAATAAGAAACCAAACAACAGAAACAATGGCAAAACAAGAGGGAATGAGAAAATAAAAACAAAGAGGAAACAAACGCAAGACTAAGAAAATAAAAGAAAAGAAGTTGCAATCGGGAATAAGGAAAGGCGAGATGACGCAAGCAGTCGAGCAAATGAATAATAGAAATGGTTAACTGCTTAGGTGCATTTATTCCCCAAATGTGCGATTACCTATCTGTTAATGCTTGAACTGCTAACAAAGTTTTTGTTGATGATGAGTCCAGGCAAGTGGTTAAGTTGACTGGCATTGTGGCAACCCATTCCTACAACACCCGCTCTAAGGATGAAACATGGTCAACCAGGAGCTAGAATCAAGCATTATCAACCCGTTTAGGGAGGATGAAGTAGTGGACGTTAATGCAATGAAGGAGGAAATGTATAAACTCAACTAGCAAATGGCCGAGATGTACAAGGCCTAGTCAAAGAGACATCCACCACCAGCCTACCCTGCTAACCCTGCCTACATCCCACCGTTAACTCAACCTCAATACCCTCTCACAGTGAACTCATCTCCAGCCTTCCCTACTTACCAGCAGTACTACGGAACCACCTCCCAAACACTACCCCCTCCACCACCCAAACAAATCACATGCCCTCCACCACCAACTACTCATGTGTTTGTGGCTCCTACACCTGCCGCATTACATAGATTCTCTAATGAACCTTTGTTCCAAACCCATGATAACCAATATTACCCACCCGAACCCACCTTTAGACCACCAGAACCATGTTTTTACATTCCCCGTTTTGACCTCTCAGCGGAAGAAGAGAAGCCTCCCAAAAACCCTGAGCAGGAGGAGATGATACGAAAGCTCAAGAGCTTAGAGCAGTCATTCAGAAATATGCAGGGTCTCAGAGATCAAGTGAGTGTGGCCTACAAGGATTTGTGCTTGTTTCCCAATGTCCAGTTTCCAGCGAGATTCAACTTACCCAAGTTTGATTTATATGATGGACACGACTATCCGGTGGCACATCTAAGGGGATTCTGCAGCAAAATGAGAGAAGCTAGGGGAAGAGATAAGTTATTAATGGCGTACTTCAGTCAAAGTCTAAGTGGTGTGGCCTTGGAATGGTACACTCGACAAGATCATGCTCGGTGGTATACTTGGGATAATTTGGCCCAGACATTTGCATGCCACTTTCAGTATAATCTCTAAATTGTCCCGGACTGTCTGTCACTAACTAAACTTGAGAAGAAGCCCGAGAAGAGATTCAGGGAGTATGGGTTGCTGGATAGAATAGGTCGTGAGCGTCGACCCTTCAATGAAAGAAAGCGAGATGGTTGATTACTTCTTGTAGGCTTTTGATCCGACTTATTTTGGTCACCTGGTCACATGGATTGGCAAATCCTTTAATGAAGTTTTGAAGATGGGAGGAATGGTTGAGGAAGGACTTAAATCAAATAAAATCATGAGCTATTCAGCGATCAAATCCATCGCTCATGCCATCTAAATCAGCACTGGGGGTGTGCTCAGGAAAAAGAAGAAGGAAGAGGTTGCAACCGTTGAGTCCGGAGCTTGGTCCAGATCTAGAGGCCCTTCACCCTACTACAACCAACCCCGACCCTACCACCAAAATTACCCATACACTCCATATATCTCTCCATAACACTATTACCCACTGCCAGATCCACATTTTTCCGTCAACCATGCTCAAACTTATACCCATGAAAGATGTACTTTGATGGTGCGACACATCGTGAAAGAGTTGGTGATGGTGTAATATTTGTCACTTTTCAAGGTGAAGTACTACCCTGCTCTTTTATGTTGACGCACCTCTGCTCTAACAACATTGCTGAGTATCAAGCACTAATATTTGGGCTTGAAATGGATGCCGAAATGAAGCAGTTGCAATTACAAGTTTTTGGTGACTCGCAGTTGGTGATCAACCGGCTTTTAGGTAGTTATGAGGTCAAGTTATGCTAAATCTTAATGGGTGGGTCAATGACGTGACTATTCAAAATGAGCCAAGGAAAGTAAACAAGAAAGTTAATGTTTTAGCTGCCCTAGCTTCATCATTAACCCAACCTGATCTGTGGTCGTGCACCTTGCCTCCTTTATTACAAGTATACTCTATTTCATTTGAAAGAGTACTATTCCGATGCTTAGGGGAAGATGAAACACTCCAAGCTTTGCAAGAAGCACATTCTGGGGTATATGGGTCACACCAGTATTGACCAAAGCTCCATTTCCATATAAAAAAGATGGGATATTATTGGCGAAATATTACTTGAACTATGCTCGAATATTAAAGTCTTGTAAATTCCATGCGAATTTTATTCATCACCCTCCTGAAGTGTTGCATCCTATCAGTTTATTGATTGGGGATTGGATGTTGTTGGACCACTACCAAAGTCCTATGGTGGGAATCTATACATCTTGGCTGCAACTGCCGATTTCTCAAAACGGGCTGAAGTTAAGGAAGTAAAGAAGGAAAATATTGCAAGTTCCATCTGAGTAAACATAATCTACCACTTTGAAATTCCTTGTTATGTAATAACGGATAATGGCAAGCCATTCTGCAATACGTTGATGAATAAGATTTGTTTTTTTTTTTTGGGATTCAAGTAACACAACTCTCAGATATATGATGTTGTTGCCAATAGTCTAGCCCAGGCATTCAACAAGACTCTACGCAACTTGTTAAAGAAAGTCATCTCGAAATCCAAACGAGATTGGCGTGACAGTATGAAAGATGCACTATGGTCATGTAGGACAAGTCACACGACGCCAACACAAGTGACCCCCTATTCACTTGTCTATAGAGTCAAAGCCATTCTGCCAGTGGAGCATCAAATACCTTCATTACGATTAGCTATTCAAGAAGAGACGACTGATGAAGAAAATTCTTTACTTTGATTGGAAGAGTTGGAGACTCTTGATGTGAAGATATTGGAAGCTCAAAAGTATTTTGAATGTTATCAAGCACAACTATCTTGCGCCTTCCATAAAAGAGTTCTCCCAAAATCCTTTCAACTAGGAGATCAAGTCCTCGTTATACGAAGACCCATTATTACTTTCCATAAACCTATAGGGAAGTTCATTTTAAAATGGGATAGGCCATAAGATGTGACAAAAGCTTGTTCAAGTAGATGGCATGAGAATCGAACCTATCAATGGCAAGCTCTTAAAGAAGTATTGTCCTTGAAGTTGTAACGCTTTTTGATGCATGAGCCTAAATTGCATGTTCCTACACTCCTAACCTACATGAGTCTAAACTGTGCATGACGCAAAAAAAGAAAAAAAAGAAAAAAAAAGTCCGCAACCTCGAAAGAGGCGTCCTAGGGAAAAGTTGGGACATAAAAAATTAATTAAAAATCACTCATTGTGAACTACATTAGGACTTAATCCTCTTTACCAAGGTACTTAGGCGGCTTAGAGTTTCATTCTAAGTTCAATTGTATTAGTTAAAACAATACATAATCCCCCAATTATTTTCCGAATGAAGTACAATGGAATGTAATCCATTCAGTCAGTACTTGAAAATTGAGCTGAGATACCATTCTTCTATTAAGCTTTGGATTCTGCTTGATTTATAGGGGGCAATCTGTTATGGTAAATTGGTGTCTTCAATGAAATGATTAATATCTTTTAAGAGGCTGCCAAACATTTGCTTTGAAGTTTGGTGATTCACTGTGCCTTCATGTTCACCAAACCTTCAAGTTTTGTTTGGTCTCCAAATCCGCTTTCTTCCTAGAAAACAATGGTGGGGTGAGGGGGGGGAGGGAAGAGGCATCAGAAAAGAACACAAGTGTAAGAGTGAAGATTACCTCGCATGACGTTTCAAATTCAGTGAGACTTGAACCCAAGATATTTGGTGATAATGAAGCTCTTGATTTTAAATTTCTGGCAATTAAAAAGGTCATGCAATCTCGAGACTTCCACACCAAGACACAAAATTTTTGGTGAAGTGCGCTAATTTGGAACTGTCGGCATATTAGAAACCAAAGTCAAATTCAAACTATCATTTGAAACTATACTTAAAGCATTAAATTTTACATTTTGGATATGTTTTAGATTTTGAAGTTTAGTTTTCAAGAAATCAAACGATTCTTGATTTTATAGTTTTTACATTAAAATACAAAATTTTTGGTCAAGTTGCGCAAATATGAAATAGTTAGAATTTAATATTGACTTCGAAATATTATCTGAAACTATCCTTGCAACATTAAATTATGTATTTTGGATATGTTATATATTTGGAAGTTCTATTTCCAATAAATCAAAATGGTTCATGATTTTGACGTTCCTACAAAAGTTTTGGTAAAGTTGTGCAATCTAAATCGTCGCCATGTCAGAATTTAATATTGATTTCGAACTATTATTTGAAACTATCCTTAAGGGATTATATTTTTCGTTTTGAATATGTTATGGATTTGGAAGTTTGGTTTCAAAAAAATCAAAGGGTTTGTAATTTTGACTTTTCTACACCAAGATATGATTTTTTTGATGACACTACGTAAATCTAAAATTTTCAACGTGGTGGAATCTAAAGTTAGTTTCAAAATATTATCTGGGGGCGATTCTGAAGGTGTTTGATTCTAAGTTTTAGATATCGAAGTCAAGTTTTCGAGAAATCAAATGGTTTGCTATTTGGATTCTCCCACGACAAGATATGAAACTTTTATTACAAGCGCTTAAAGCTAAAATTTATGTGACTAAAATAATAGTCGGGCAATAAAGAAAAAGAGAATAAATCTTATTTAAGATAAAATAAATATCCACTAGGTTAATCTAACATAAAGATAAAATGGGAGATAATGCTAATAGCCTAATCTAAACACAACTTGCAGTTGATCAATTCTTGATAACTAGTATCCAGGTTCTTCTTCTTTTCCTCCAGATTGGCCGACTCATCAACAATCAGCAAATTTACACTGTCATATGAAGAGAACTCAGTCTCGGCAGCTGAAAGTTTTGCTTGAATCTCTTAAACCTCCTTTGGGTCACTTCTATAACACCTTCGAGGTTCTCCTCTCTTGTTCTAATATCTGTAACCTATTTACAACTCTCTTCAGTTGGTTTTAACTAGAGAAAACTTTCTTGACTTTCTCGCTCGCTTCAATTTTGAACGATTCAAGACGCTCCTTAGCTTTAGAATTCAGCTCTAGCTTCTCATCTTCACTCATCTTATCATCCATACTGGATCACTCTTGGTTATATGACCGAACAAGCTCAAAAAGAGAATCTAGTAAACTCTCTAACGGAGAAAGATCCAAAATATTCATCTTCTCTCTATCCTCTAAATTTCAATGATTTTCTCTTTATAAGATGAGTGCAATTCTACACGTGTTTTGACGAGTCTATTGCAAATATCCTCCCAAAATCCCAAGATGAATTCCTTTTTGCGATTAAAGACAATGCTCTTTCCTTAAAAAATATATACTATTGCATTTGTCATTGGTTGAACGTGACTTATCTCATTCGGAGTTCGTCTTTTTAGGGCTTTGCCATGAGGCATAAATGGTGCCTTTGAAGATGACTTCACTTTAGACGTAGGCCCTCCAATAGATTCATTACTCACGTGAGGCTTGTCATGTGGGGATACCATCGGATACCCAATGGCATTTAACTGCATAATGAAAAGGCAAATAAAGAAAGAAATTTTCTTAGTGAAGCTATTCGTTCAAGAAAAAAGGAAGGAAAAAGGCGAGGTGATTGTATTTTACCTCTTTGTTACAAGTTGTATGCTTTCTTGGAGGACTATCAACACCTGGAACCTCTACGATCTCTACTAGGTTAGTCCGTTTCCTTTTTCAATTTTGATCTTCATTGGTTCTGTGGCTTGTATCTTGAGGAACTCTCATGCTAAATGTAAGAACTAGATGGTGTTTCTCTATACTTGTTGAAGTGCACACCAACTCTTTCAAAGTTGCCTTTGAGGATTTAAGCTTCCTTTTATTATGTTGTGTAACTACTTTTGGGATTGGAGTATGTGGTTTTTTGACTTTTTAGAGCATCTTTCTTGATATCTTCATGGACAAGGATAAAGCTATAGAAGCTCCAAGAAGGCCATTCAGGAGGTCTCAAGCTAAGGAGAAGCAAGACACGGTTATTGGGCTTCAATGGGAGATCAAGAAGGCGCTAATGGTGGAACAAGATCTACAAAATTATATAGAGGATTTAGCTAAGTGCTACACTAATTTCGTGGTCCAAGTCCAATCAAGAAGAGGTTGATTGGGGTCTAAGCACCAGCCATAAAGGCACCTAAATTAGGCACCTAAATTGTCCTAGTTTGTTAGGACATATTTATTGCTTTCCTAGTTAGTTAGGGTTAATAGTTTCCTTTTCCTAAGATTGGTAGAATTACTTTCCAAGATTGGCTTGGTTTTGGTTTCCTAGAGTTTTACCTTTTCCTATGTTAGTTGGACTTGTTGTCCAAAATAGTTTAGGACTTTATTTCTTTATTTTTTAGTACAATATCGTGACCCCCTCTATATAAAGGGGTATCTTCTTTGTTTTTAGGTAGATAATTCAGATTATTATCAATAAAAATAGTGAGATTTTTCTTGCACTCTTGTGTGGCTACTCTTGGATTTATTATTCAACCTTCAAGACACCACTTAAGGTGGTAAGATTAAACCTTTTTTTCGAAATCTTAGATCACTTCTAGGTACTCAAGAAAGGTGATAAGTTTAGGCTTATTGTTGTTCTTGTTATTCTAAAGGGTCGGGTTTCACAATATATTTCTTATTTTTAATTCTCTACCAAAGGCGATTAGTTCTTTGTTAGCTAATTGTTATTGTTAGGATTCAAATTCAAGAATAGACGTTGAATTTAAGAAGCTCTTTCTTGAATTCAATCTATCTTTAATTTTTATCTTTTATTTGTTTCTTTATTTTCTTTTAGCTTTCGCACGTTTCTTGTTTTTCTTTATTAATTATTGAATCCCTATCGTGTTGTTATCATTTCTAACACCTTGATCTTCATCTCCTAAAGAGTAGTAAAATTTAGCCCAACATTATCTACTAGAGCTTGTAAATTTTCCTCGAAAAAGTTCTCATGCGCTTTCTCCCACCAAGACATATAATTGGTGGAGAAAAGCTTCTCTAGAGGATCTACCATTGGGGATAAAGCCTCACATGACATAGATTGATACAATATGCAAATCCTCCAAAATCTGAGTCCTTCATCTAGAGAGGTGATACATATATCATTCTCCAAAAAAATGGGGAAGTTCTGGTAAAACCCTAATTGATGACCGAATTGATAAGGGCTATATGGCTCGATGATGAACGAGTTATCATCCTCAAAGGGAGGTAGTTAAAACGTAAACTCGTGAAGTAATTTGACTCCAACTCTTGAGGGGCCTCGTTATTCACATAATAATTAGGATGGAAATTAGTTAACATGTTGGTGTCCAAACTATATCCTCTCTATTGTGGATGCGCTTTCTTGTATCCTTCTTGTCAAAGTATCTCGTGAATCCCTCTCCTGAGTATGCCACCATCAAAGGGACGAATGAACCCTTAGCAAGTGGATAATAGGTTTTGAGGTAATGTCCAAGCCCACTGTGAACGTAATTGATGGGCAAACAAACTTTGACCTGATCAAGTTGGGAAGAACATGAAATCTTATTCAAATCATGATAAATACTCGCTAAAACTGGAACCGCGAGGATAGTCTTTGCCCGCTTGCCATCTTAAAAGTATCAGAACGAATGAAGTTCTCTGCCTTATAGGGAAACACAAAAGCACATACCCAACATGATAAGAAGGTTGATATATATATTTCATCTTTTTGGTCAGACCTCACCCTAAACTTGGAGAATATAGCTTCTTGATCACTTGACCACTTAGTTGTCTAGGGAATAACTCCGCTAGGATTATGTTTTGACTTTAAGCATGCAAATTTCTTTTCCTTTTGCAGTAGGGCAGGTTTATATATTAAACCTTTCTTATGCCAAAATTTGTCCACTTCCTCAAGGAGACCTTTTGGTTAACACCCGCACTTTTCTTAAGATGATGGAAGGCGACAACTACATACTCACAAAATTGAGGAATAAATCTCATATGTTTACGTCCAAACCGATAAGTTTTCTTGCCTCAGGTATGACTTCTTCGTACGAAGAACCCCCAATGGGCATACCTCCAAGGATATGTAAGTTCAAAAGAGAGATAGATAGTTCCCCAACTAATATAAGAAGCATGTTCATCTTGGGGAACCAAGCCTCACAAAATACTTGCAAAATGTTCGAGTTTCGATCATAAGTGAAAAGTGAGGCATAAAAAACATCATAAATCTTTGTTATACTTAGGGTTTGTTTGCTTCGACCTAGTATATCTTCAACTCATTCCCAATATCCTGAAGAATGATGATACTCGCCCTCGATTGTTGTTGTGTTTCTCCGACGTACTTCTCCTTCAAATTATGCGACGCCCTAAGTTTGGAAGGGTGCTAGCAATATTTATGTGGTGATGGATTGACGCATAGAGAGATCACATCTTGGATGATGGATTAGAAGCATAATTGTGCTCCAAGGTCTGCTTTTTTACAAGAAACGAGTTCCTCAAAGAAGGCCATGAGGTTGCATATCGGTCAGCTTGTGGTGTGTGAAACAAAAGCTTGGTTTGTTTTATGCCATATTCAGTCTTGATTATGAGATATCTAAGTTTGGAGGAATGTGATATATAGTCTCTGTAATTTTCATCTCTTCGAGTTGCAAAGGACAAAAAAAGGTCATCTAACTCTAAATCGAGAATAGTAGAATGGGCACAATGGTCTAAATGGATTAAATGGCCTACATTTTTCTGGCGGGTATGAATATCCATCCCTTCACACCCTAAGAGTAATCTCTCCAATAGTTGGGCCACCTTGAGAGTAATTTCTTCAATAGTCGGTCCACCTTGAGAGTAATTTCTTCGATAGTCAGGTCATCCTGAGAGTAATCTCCCCGATAGTCAGGCCACCTTGAGAGTAATCTCTCCGATACTCGGGCTACCTTGAGAGTAATCTCTATAATAGTCGGGTCATCTTGAGAGTAGTTTCTCCGATAGTTAGGTCATCTTGAGAGTAATTTCTCTGATAGTCGGGCCACCTTAAGAGTAATCTCTCCGATAGTCAGGCCACCTGGAGAGTAATCTCTCTGATAGTCAAGTCATCTTAAGAATAATCTCTACGATTGTCAGGCCACATTAAGAGTAATCCTACGATAGTGATGCCACATTATATTTTTGATTCTTTTTAATTAATGTCCTAAAGCATCTTTTTGCGTGAAGATCAACAATATGTTTGCAAATATGGGTAAAATAAATGAAGACATTTGTTACCTAAATACTTCAAGCCCAGTTTTCAAAAATTTAAATATCTTCACGAGCCTTGAAGTAGGGGAAATTTGTAGGTATATAAATATTATCGGAGTTAAATCCAATAAATTAACATGGATTATATTTTAAATGCAAGATATATTAGGCCAAATAAATACTATGGGCTAGTATTATATTAATTATATACGTCAAATACATATGGATCAAAAAAATAAGTCCAAATCCATTGAGCTAGCCCATTTAATTGGGCTACAAGTAATGATCCCACTTCATTAAGCCCAACTTCCCAGAGGCCCAATTCGGTGCCACATGTCAAATGATATGGCACGTCAAATCAAACAAGAGATCCAATAGGATCATTCCATGTGTAAAAATGACAAGGCATGCCAAGTCACATTAAAAGACTAATGAAATCGCGCCACGTTTGCAGGTGACATATTCAGGCCAATCAAATGTGGCCTTGTCGCACTTCAATTTGATTGGTCGGAAAGAATTTATTCTTATCATAGCTCTTCACTTCCAAAACTATAAATAGGGGTCTTGATAACCAAAAAAATACACCAGAAGTTATAACAAGAAGCAAGAGAGAGCTCGTGAATCAAACACTATAAAATTTTCTACAAGTTTCAAGCTTCAAGCAATTAAGTTCAAGAAATCAAGTTTGTAACGACCAAATTTTCGTTTAAGAATTTGATTTCCGTTCAATGGCATAACACCTTGAGAAGCTTCGTAATACACATTATGACTATCATGTGTGGTCAAGTTTGGTCTTTGTAAGATTCTGAGTTAAATTCAAAGAAAAATCAAAATCTTATTTGTGAAACTCAAATGGAAAGAATTGATCGGAGAGTTTGATACGCTCAAATTACACTTTAATAATTAGTGTAAGGTGGTCGGTATCAAATATAGTAACCCAACAAGGTTGGGGTCGAATCCCACAGGGAATAGGTGTGAAATGGTTACTGGAATTAGTGTGTTACCCGACTAGAATCTTAAATCTATTCCGTTAGTGGTAACATGAAAATGTAGTAAGAGTAGCAAGAGTATGAGTGAGAGTTGTTTTAGATAACTAATTTGAATGCTTGATGTAGTAATTAATGAGATTGATTAAACCAAGGTTGTGTTCTCATAAATGAAGTGTAATGCCATCAGTGTTAATATGATATATTTCTAATGGTCGGTTATTGATATGCAATTGATATCTATGAAACTACCCAATATTTCCCTATAATTGAATAGTATTTCCTCTTTTGCTTTTTCCCAAAAGTCTAAGAGTTGCAATTAATAACAATCAATGTATGCCAAATAAAACCCACTTATCCCTAAGCGATTCTATTAAACTAGGTGTAAGGCCTTGAGTCTTTGTTATTTACTTCTTCCAAAATCTAACTCACATTTCCAAGAAAAGTAAGACTTAAATGGCTTTTGGTAATGTTTGCAACCACCAACAATAAACGAAGAATGAGAAATAAATAACTATCAACCAACCATTATGCATATATTCAATGTTAAACACCCATTCACATAACACCCATTTAGGGTCCACAACCTTAGTATTTAAGTTTAGCTACACATGCTAAAATACAAAATACAAAGTGTATTAAATATCATAAATGCTTACAATGTAAGAGAATCTTCAACCAAAAGCTTCCAAAAGATAAGGTATTAAAGTCTTGGAATGTACTGTAAAGAGTAGACCAGATGAGCCCACACAAGATTCTAAAAACTATTTATAGAGGGACCAAATTCGGAACAAAAATTACACAAGTTTGCCCTTCCAGGTCGCATTTGCGATCGCAGATTTGCCGCATAACAGATCTGTGATCCGCATCTTGAGAAGCCGTTCCACAGATCCAAAACCCTCATTGCCAGTCTTCCATCGCATTACCATTCCGCGGTCCGCATTGCGATTATGCGACCGCAGATTGCATCGCAGAGTTGAACCTGGGTTTTCTTCTTGTTTATTTTGTGGCTCAAATGCGGTCTGCATGTTGGTTATGCGATCGCAGAATGTGCCGCATTCTTGACATGATTTTTAGCTCCAGACACTGTAATGTTTTGCGATTTGAGGCGTAATTATGCGGTCCGTATTTGTGATCTGCGATCGCAGAGTGGTCCGCAGGTTTGCACTTGTGCAATACTTTGCCCTTTTTTTGTCTTTTAGCTTCCATTTTTGTGTCCTTGGTCTTTTCTTCCTCTTGATCTGAGAGTACAAAACTACATATGTATGGACTAAATTTTGCAATAAAACAAGCTAATATCTAAGTAATTAGTATATAAATGTACCGAATTTCTCCGGCACATCAACACCCCCAACTTAAATTCTTGCTTGTCCTCAAGCAAGTGGTACATACCTATTCTAAACTTTATTTACAAACACAAAACAATAGCGACACAAGATAGTGTTCATTGGCAGTTCTTCAAGCATGTACTATACAATCGCATCACCCCTCCTAGACTAGAAGTATGCACATAGAAACAGACCAATCATGCGAACTCTGAGCCTCATATTGTGACTAAGTGTTACCCTCAGCTAAATGCATTTTTTTTAACTCAAAAAGTTCACTTTAGTTAAATTCCGCAGTTCATGTACCCTTACCAGAAATAATGTCCCAAAATCATAATATTTACAAGGACTGAACTTCAAGTGTCACAACATGTCATACCATATGCGTGCCTTTATTTTAATTCGCCACTTATTCAAGAATTATCGGTTGGAAGTCCCACAAGAACTTTTTAAGCTTGTAATGGAGGTTTAGGGAAGGTCGGATAAGCATCTGGGTACAAGTGACTTCACCCTCCTTGAACATTACTCACAGGTGTCATTCTTTTGCACTTTGATTCTCTTCAACCCTCATAACCACATTGGCATCTAGTTCTCAACATGGACCCACCTTACATACCTCCTTTTACTTTTATTCAAAGATCCACAATTTATGTATATACACATGTCTCTTTTTTTCTCTTTTTTTTATATACATATGTAAATATTTTTTTTCCTTTTCTTTTGGAGCTTGAACGCTATAATACAAACACTTTTGAGGCATGTGGTCTTGGACTCAATGCACAACCTTACCAATCTCTACTTTCACACCACCCCCAACTTAGGATTTTAGCCTCATTCTCGATGTTCAAGGAGGGACAGGTTCAAGAGAGGGAATTATTTCACAAAAGGGAAAGGTTTGTAATGAGTTAGCCAAAGAAAGGTTTAAAGGCTCAAAATGGGTACTAGTGATATTATTTGTGCACGGGAGGCTTGAAAGGCTAAAGAGGTTATACCAATAAATCAAAGAATTCCTAAGATCATTCCTCCAACCAAACATACTATCATTAGTATTGAAAGACCAACCAGGCAAGTTCTAGATGACAGAAGTAGACACAAGAATTATATACAAACAGAGAACTCACACACACATTGTACATGAACTGCTTCATTCACATTGTTTAACACTTTCAAATAACTATTTTGCAACTCAAAGCTTTTATGGGATGCCATAGAGTCACAGAATGAGCCTCAGATTCACAAAATTTATCATAGAGACAAATTCCCTTAAGACAGTCGTCAATTTATCTATCATTGAGACAAGTCGACAAAGATGACTATATGAGGATATGTTCTATGTACAAATACACATGCTTGACACTGAGCAACTACACTGAACTGATCACATTGATTTATACCTAAGGTTCTGATTCTACTATTACACTCTTGGAAAATCAGAAAAAGAAAAACCAAGAGGAATTGATTTACAAACTAATCAACACAAATGAATCAAAACAACATCATAACATTACTTTATATACCAAAGTCGTACCAATGTACACAATTATTGATACGTATAAGTACAAAAGCATAACTATATACAAGATAAAAAATCACACCAAGGTACCCCACCCCTAACTAGAAATGATGCATTGTCCCTAATGCATAGAAGTAAAAAGTAGAGTTTGAGGGAAGGCTCCCTGAGGCACACTAAGTGCTATGGGAGTCGGCAGCTGGATGAGTGCCGGGGTGATCACCCTCTGGTGTAGCTGTGAGGACTGGCGCGAGCTCAGTCAGGATGTGATCTCCTCTGCTGGTGGCTGCTCCGGGGTAGGAGAAGGAACTGGCTGTGGAGCTAGAACTGATGTTGGAGGTACTATGTCGTCAGCTGGCACCTGAGAGCTGCTGGATGCACCAGCTGCAGAAGGGGCTGCTACATGAGCTGTGGGACCCCTCAATCTATCAAGGATCTCTGTAGGGTGATCTCGATCTGTGCACTCTCATCCTCATCAGCAGCATCATCCTCCAGCTCATCATCCTGAGTTGAAGCTGGAGCAGCTACCTCCCCCTTATCAACAGGCTGAGGGGCTTCATCACTGGAGAACCCCGAGTTGTCTTCTTCCTCTTCACCCACACTCTCTCTGTCACCCTCCTCATCAGAGGCAATGTCAATCGGGCCAGTAGGAGCTGGGGCATGAGAGACTCCAGGAGTAGGAATGACAAGGTCGGCTATCAAGTTGGTAAAATCAAGGCACAAGTCTGGCACTGCACCTGTACCCTGGTCACCCTCCGCAGGAAAGAGGGATGAAATATCGAAGTCCAAATTCTGCATCTTTTGGAAGTCGACTTTCATAGAGGAAACCTCCTTCTTGAGGTCATTCAGACCACTTACTTCACCCCGTTCTAACTTCTTTACCCGTAATTCAAGTCCCTGCAGCCGTTCTGCGTACGCTTCCTGCTTCTGCTGAATGTCTGCTACAGCTGTTTGCATAAGAGTGAGGGCCTGCTTGATCAAATTAGGCAAAGTCTTCAAAGGCTGGTCAACCTTAGCATTTGCATGTTGAGATACCAACCAGGCTTTGAGATTGCCGGGGTAGCCTGTGAGGTTTGAGCAGTGTTAGAAGTGGGAGTCGGCTAAGGAGTGAAGGATTGTGCAGCATCAGCTTGAGTGACAGGAGGCTGGGATAAAAGGAGGTCCTCCTGAACTACAGCCGCAGGGGGCACCACAGCATCACCAAGGCAGTTGATATCTATGATCCCATGCTCCTGACCTATCTTGTCCCTCCAGAGATCAATAGGAACTTCATCAGCGTGACATAGGGCAGTGATCAAGGCTGGGAATGGGAGAGAAGTAACATCTTGCATTGCCTGTCTACCCATATCTTGAATGATTATCGCTCCCACGTTAACTTTGATACCCTGCATTATACAAGCAATCAGGAGAGCCCTCTCAATGGCAATCTCAGTTTCATTTTGGGTTGGGATGAGCCTGGATGCAAGAAATGCAAGACAATATCTTCCCTCTCGTTTGAAGTTCTCCTTGTAAATTTTATGCCCTGGCTGTATCCATGCAGGGTCCCAATAGCAATGACGGAGGCAATCCAGCTTCGTTCACCCTCCTTGTTGGCTAATTTAGCTTCATACTCCGCTGTGGATGTGCCATGTTCCCAGTCTGGGACAAGAATTTGATTTATGGCCTTAGCACTGCACATGACTGTGAATCCCCGAACTTCCACCTTGTCAAGGTACATCTTCTGACGCTTGTGGTGCTTGGTTCTGGAAGCTCCGTAGGATGCATATAACTCACGGACTATTGACTCATTGTATGCAGCAGGTGGTTCAGTGAAACCCATCCATTTCCTCCGCTTAATGTTGGCAAGGGTGTGCGGGTATTTCTCATTCAGTCCATTGAGACTCAATTGCTTTTCCGGAAGGAGTGATCTCCGGAGGAGCCCAGCTTTGTATCTTTCCCTCGAGCCCTCAACTCCCCAGCAGAGATGGTATTTAGTGCCTTCAGCCATTCTTTTTCTTCTGGCTTTGGAATGTATATCAACTTCAGGCCCAATGTCTGCTTCTTCAGACTGGGAAGTTGGTTTTTTTGCAGGCTCCATTTTTTGTCTTTTAGCTGGAGGGGGCTTGGTTACGAGTCGTTTATGTCGGGGAGCCATATCTGCAAAGGGTGAAAGGTTAGTACACAAACTAGGAGAAGGAACAGGAGAGAAATTAGCTATAAACACATAAATGCAGTGTACTCTGGGGTCAATCTGCGATGCAATTTGCGGTCGCATAACCACTATGCAGACCGCAAACGTATCGCAGAATGAGCATTTGAAATACCAAAATTTCCCAGGACTCTATTACTCTCTGTGGTGGATCTGCGGACCGTAGATCAGGTCTGCAACCGCATTCTCCCCTGCATTTTTGCCAGTTGGCAGAGCTCATACAGGTGACTAGTATGCGGTCATTCTGCGGACCGCAAAGCAACTTTGCGATCGCAAAATGACCGCAGACTTCGTCATCCCCAGCTGACCTAGGGTTAGGTCTGCGATGAAAATGTGGTCTGCATATCAGACACGCGGACCGCAAAACCAATCGTTCTCAACCAAGGACCCTATTTTCCATCCATGGCTACCCTATTTTTCTATCAATTCCCATCCCACAACATGCTTAGACCAAGTTTTACCCTATTTTAGCAACATTCAATCATACCAATTACTAATCCCCCAAAATTTTGCTCCAAACTTAAACGACAGAGATGGAAGAGAATATACATACCAAAAATAGAGCGTGAAGGTCAGTGAGAGCGTGGTTGGGGAGTTTGATGATTTTCCCTTGCTTGGGTTTGATCAAACCTTGGTTGATTTCACTGGTTTTTGATCCGTTTTTTTTAATTTTTAAATTTTTAAATATTTTTTTTGTTCTGAATTGAAGTGTATAGTTTAGTAACGTACCTGGTAGATATGCGAGGAGAGTTTGCGATTGGCAGGGTATCGCATAGAGCACTATGCGGTCGCATATGTGTTCTGCGATATGGAAGGTGAAAGAGTTGAGAGGGTTCAAATGCGGTCAATTCTGCGGTCGTAGAGCTAACATGAGGACCGTAGAATGGAATTCTCACTGCATTTGAACATCCAAATTTGTCCAAGACACTGTTGCGCTCTACGGTGGATCTGCGGACCGCAGATCAATTATGCGACCGCATTTCCACTACATTTTTCTCAAAATGCTACCCCTTTACCATTTCACGCATTTTCACCAAGTATTGAGATCTTTTGGACTCCCTACACTTCAGAAGATGTTGTAAAGAAGAAAACTGAAAAAAATTCAAAGAGAAAGAAGGTGTTACCACCCATAGGTTTCCTCCCATGCAGCGCTTGATTTAACGTCGCGGCACGATGGGATTGATTTCTTCAATTTCACCCATTGGATGGGCAAGGACCATCCTTGAGAGCCAACTGCTCCACCATATTCTTTTCACCATCAATGCCTAAGTAATGCTTGATGCGTTGGCCATTCACTTTAAATGTCCGGGAGCCGTCTGTTGCTTCCAGTTCCACTGCTCCATGTAGAGATACGTCTATCACTTTGAATGGGCTGGACCACTTTGATTTAAGCTTGCCCGGAAATAATTTTAGTCTTGAATTGAAAAGCAGGACCAACTCACCCGCCTTGAACTCTCGTTTCAAGATTTTCTTGTCGTGGGCAAACTTCATCCGCTCCTTGTACATAGCTGCACTCTCATAGGCATGGAACCAGAATTCCTCCATCTCGTTGAGTTGTGTTAACCTCAAACTTGCAGCTTCCGACCAATTCAAATTCAGCCTTTTTAGTGCCCACATTGCCTTGTGCTCCAACTCCACAGGTAGATGACATGCTTTACCAAAAACTAACTGGTATGGAGAAGTACCAATGGGAGTTTTGTAGGCCGTGCGTTATGCCCACAATGCATCATCCAACTTCCTTGACCAGTCGGTCCTATTTGCGTTCACAATTTTGGATAAGATGCTTTTTATCTCCCGGTTAGAGACTTCAACTTGACTGTGGATGATAGGGAGTGGCTACCTTGTGCTTCACACCATACTTCTCAAATAGCCCCGCGAAAGCTTTGTAGCAGAAATGTGACCCACCATCACTAAGAGTGGCTCTAGGTGTGCCAAATCGTGTGAAGATGTTTTTCTTCAAGAAGGCGGTTACACTCATCGCCTCATTTTTTGGCAAGGATATGGATTCCACCCACTTAGACACGTAATCCACAACCACCAAGATGTATTTCATCCTACACGAACTTACAAAGGGGCCCATGAAATCAATTCCCCATACATCAAAGATCTCTATCTCCATCACATATTGCATTGGCATTTCATGCCTTTTGGAGATTGAACCTTGTCGTTGACATTGATCACAAGCTTTTGCAAATTGATTTGCATCATGGTAAATGGAATGCCAATAATAACCACATTCAAGAATCTTAGCCGCTGTTCTATTGCCTCCATGATGTCCCCCAACCGGTGAGTCATGACATGCCTTGAGGATTGGCATGATTTCTTCTTCTGGGATGCACCTCCAGATGATATTGTCGTCACACACTCAAAACAAATAGGGCATATATAGTAACCCAACAAGGTTGGGGTCGAATCCCACAGGGAATAGGTGTGAAAAGGTTACTGGAATTAGTGTGTTACCCGACTAGAATCTTAAATCTATTACGTTAGTGGTAACATGAAAATGTAGTAAGAGTAGCAAGAGTACGAGTGAGAGTTGTTTTAGAGCAATAACTAATCTGAATGTTTGATGTAGTAATTAATGAGATTGATTAAACCAAGGTTGTGTTCTCACAAATGAAGTGTAATGCTATTGGTGTTAATATGATATATTTCTAATGGTCGGTTATTGATATGCAATTGATATCTATGCAACTACCCAATATTTCCCAATAATTGAATAGTATTTCCTCTTTTGCTTTTTCCCAAAAGTCTAAGAGTTGCAATTAATAACAATCAATGTATGCCAAATAAAACACACTTATCCCTAAGCGATTCTATTAAACTAGGTATAAGGCCTTGAGTCTTTGTTATTTTCTTCTTCCAAAATCTAACTCACTTTCCCAAGCAAAGTAAGACTTAAATGGCTTTTGTTAATTTTTGCAACCACCAACAATAAATGAAGAATGAGAAGTAAATAAATATCAACCAACCATTATGCATATATTCAATGTTAAACACTAATTCACATAACACCCATTTAGGGTCCACAACCTTAGTATTTAAGTTTAGCTACACATGCTAAAATACAAAATACAAAGTGTATTAAATATCATAAATGCTTACAATGTAAGAGAATCTTCAACCAAAAGATTCCAAAAGATAAGATATTAAAGTCTTGGAATGTGGTGTAAAGAGTAGACCAGATGAGCCCACACAAGATTCTAAAAACTATTTATAGAGGGACCAAATTCGGAACAAAAATTAGACAAATTTGCCCTTCCAGGTATCATTTGCGACCGCAGATCTGCCGCATAACAGATCTGCAGTCCGCATCTTGAGAAGCCGCTCCACAGATCCAAAACCCCAGTTGCTAGTCTTCCATCGCATTACCATTCGGCGGCCCGCATTGCGATTATGCGACCGCAAATTGCATCGCAGCGTTGAACTTGGTTTTTCTTCTTATTTATTTTGCGGCTCAAATGCGGTCCGCATGTTAGTTATGCGATCGCAGAATGCGCCGCATTCTTGACATGATTTTTAGCTCCAGACACTGTAATGCTTTGCGATTTGAGGCGCAATTATGCGGTCCGCATTTGCGATCTGCGACCGTAGAGTGGTCTGCAGATTTAATTATGCGGTCCTTGGTCTTTTATTCTCTTTTTGCTTCCATTTTCGCGTCCTTGGTATTTTCTTCCTCTTGATCTGTAAGAGTACAAAACTACATAATTATGGACTAAATTTTGCAATAAAACAAGCTAATATCTAAGCAATTAGTATGTAAATGTGCCGAATTTTTCCGGCACATCAGAGTTGACTTTTGAGCAAGCGACCCCAAATTAGGATTTTAATGATGTCAATAGATTCGTATAGTGATTTCAGACTTGGACGTGTGTCCGAAATTGGATTTGGAAGTCCATAGGACAATTCAACGCTTTTCGATGAAGTAAGAAAGTTGACGTGTTCTAATTATATTATTTATTATGTGAAAGAGGTCTATTACTATGATAGATACCAATTGGATATGATAGAAAGTATACGAGGTGTACTACAAGATATATGGGGTCTAAGGAAAGTCCTATGTCTAAGTCAAGTTGGAAAAAATTCATAATCGACGAAATTGTAAATGAGTGTGCATAAGACCTCACTTTAAATGATCATATCTCTCTTTATGTTAGGATTTGTGTGAGTATCAACCTATCAAATTAAAACTCTTTGAGTCTAGTTTCCAAAACAACAAACCGTTTGTTATATGGAGGTGTATACAGAAAGTTATGACTATTTTACTGGACATGTGTCAGTAGCTCGACCTTAGCGCGGGAGCGCTAGTAGCCCCCGCTAATTGAGTTATCTTCTGCCTCACTAGCATGGGATTAGCGCAGGCGCGCTAGTGTCAGGATTTTAAATACACCTAAGAACGGGAAATGATGGACTTTGAGTCATTTCTCAAGCCTAGGGCTTCCCCAAGACCCCCAATTTGACCAAGGCACCCAATTGCACTCCTAAGGTAAGTTTTTAAGTGTGTTTTCATGGAGATTTCACTTCTCAATTACTAGTTACAACATGATTTTGGTTGGATTTCATAGGATTTCTTCAAAACCTCAAGAACACCACAAAGTTGTCTTTCAAGATTTGGTCTACAAGAGGTAATCATACAC
This sequence comes from Nicotiana noctiflora, assembly GCA_032618575.1. NCBI lineage: Eukaryota > Viridiplantae > Streptophyta > Magnoliopsida > Solanales > Solanaceae > Nicotiana > Nicotiana noctiflora. Next base: position 21,895 of record JASVEL010007928.1, on the reverse strand, counting down.
CTTAGACTTGCATATATGGAGTTATTATGGAATTATGAGTATGAATCATGTATTACAGCCTATGGTATAGTAATTGGAAGCCATAAATTCTCAATTTAAATGAATACCATTGTAGAGATTGAAAGTTAATTATCTGATGGAATTTTGTTGGTTGGGTATGAATGGTTGATCACACATGTGATATAAGGAGTGTAAGCTGTTAAAGAAATGGTGGGATGAATTGTGGATAAATTGTAGTAGTTGGATGAACTAATTCCATGGTTAAGAGATGTAGTCAAATGTGCACACATAGTATTTGATGGAATGCCCAAAAGAGGTAAACCCATGAATATCCTCCTAATTGTGGTGCACTTTTGTATGATTCTAAATAGATTGAAGTTGTTAGAATTTACGAAATATTAGTAATATCATATGGAATTAATTCGTACGATTTATATTGAATTATTATGACTAGATTTGAAGCTTCGGACAAATTCGCGAGGCAACGGCTTATTCGAATTTTGAATTGGTTGCAAAGCGAGGTAAGTGTTTGGTCTACGCTAGCTTGAGGGAATAAGCATTGAATAATTGCTACTTGTTATGTGTTGTGTCCGGCGTATAGGCATGGTGACGAGTATCTATACGTTGGGGGTCGAGCATGACCGTGAGTCCTAAATTGCTAAATTATTGTATTCTTATTTGATGCTTATAAGAACTTGTTTGTAGATCTTTGAAGCTGAGCAAGTAATTGTTATGACTGAGTAATTGTACCTATTGTGCTAAATAGAAATTCATAAGTTTGGTTATAGCTGGTTTTTCTTTACGGGTAATATATATGGTTGATATATATATATATATCTATATATATATATATATATATATGATTAATTATTATTGGTTTCTTGCCGGTAACATAATAAGAAATGGGATCGTGTGGCACGCCGACTACTTATATATTATGAAATGGGATCGTGGGTCACGCCGACCACTTATATATTAAGTAATGGGATCGTGTGGCACGCCGATCTCTTATATATATATATATATATATATATATATATATATATATATATATATATATATATATATATATATATATATATTATGAGTGGGATCGTGTGGCACGCCGACCACTTATATATTAAGAAATGGGATCGTGTGGTATGCCGATCACAATTTATATGATTGTTCGCATTGGCCATAGTTGCCGCTAGCCTATTATGTACTGTTATTGGTCATAGTTGCCGGTGACATATTGATAAATGAGATTATATTGAATTGGGAGCGAGTGGTACGCCTACCACGAGCTACGAAATGAAATGGGATCGGGTTGCACGCCGCAACGGTGTTAAATAAGATTGGAACGGGTTGCGCTTGCACCGAGATATGATATGAAAGTGAAATTTGCCTTTGTTTTCCTTATTCTTGTTAGTGGTTGGATTTTGATTCCTTATAATAGTGATGTCGTGCACTTTCTACTGTTGTGTTTATTTATAGTTATCAATTCAAGTGTTTAAAATATTTGAATTCTTTTACTGTTGCGACCCTTCGTGATAGAACCTACAGTGTCTGCAGTATTTCACCGCATTTATATAACTATATATAGCTCAATACTTCAAGTTTCAATAATTGTACTTTAATTGAAAAGGGTATTTTCTTTATCAAATAATTACTAAAAATAACTTCATCTTTTCTTGTTAATTTCCTAATTGGGTTGGAAGTTGTACTATACTTCATGTTAAGTAAATGAGGCTCGTCGAATATTCTTAATTGTATTGGGTCATGGACCCTGTGAACTAAGTAACAAGAGAATATTGTTGTGCAATGTGAAATAAAATATGTTGGCACAAGGTGACGAGAAAAATATTATAGTTTTTTTTTAATTGTACGTGAGTTGTCCGTGCGGTTGTAATATAAATATGGGCACGAGATGCCGTAAAAATAAAAATATAAAAATGGGCCGAGACCTATATTATTACGATTTTGAAATAAGGCGTCACAAGGTGACCTTTACCCGAAAGAATTATATTCGAAAGATACTTATTTGAAGGAAATATATTCGAAACATATTTATTGAAAGCATATTAAACATATTTATTGAAAGCATATTATCCTAGAGATTATTACTTGGAAGATTTATAGGCGAAATATTTATCTTTAAAAGACTCGATTAGTTGATTGCATTTGTATGTATTATTTGTTGAGAAGCATTTGTGGTGTTCTTGTTGCCTGCTATTTATATCTCTGGTAGATCATTATTGGCATTATTATTATTTGCTTCCTATTATTTTGTACGCTATAAACTGCACAGGTTTAGGTGAGTGTCTATCCTAGCCTCGTCACTACTTCGCCGGGGTGGACTAGACAGTTACCAGCACATGAGGTCGGTTGTGCTAATACTATACTTCTGTACATATTTATGTACGGATCTAGGTATTTGATCAATGGTAGCTATTCGTTGCGGTGGAGACTCAAGGTAAACCTGCTATAGCGTTCGCAGTCCTCAGAGTCACCTTTAATTGTACTTATTTCTATTTGTTCCCATTGTTTCGGAACAGTGATGTAATTATATTGTATAACTACTCTTAGAAAGGCTTGTGACTTGTACTACGGTTTTGGGAAGTGTAAATCGTTTAGAGAAATTTCAGTTGAAGTTAATAAGTATCAATGTTATTTCGACTTATGTTAGGCTTACCTAGTTTGAAGACTAGGTGCCATCATTGCTCCTTCTGAGGGATATTTGGGTCGTGACAAAGTTCAAGCTCAAGAACGCAGAAAAACTCAAGATTCAAGGAGTACAAGTTCAAATCAAAGTTCGTGCTAGTTGAATTCAAGATCATCGTTCGTTGAAATAATATCATATTCAAGATCAATCTCAAAGGCCCTTAAATTTATTTTCTTTTGGAAAGAAGAATCAGGGGATTCATAGTGATTGTACACTTATATTATTTGAATTCAAGTACTACGATTGTTGAAATATTTTCGGTCATGATTATATTTTTTCGACGTAATTTATTGTCTAAATGGAAATAATTTACTTTTATTCAATAATTTTTAGCCACATAAAATATATATGTCTCTGCGGCATATCTCTTAGGCCACCATTTTTATTTATTTATTTTTCTCAAATTTTCACAACTTTTTCCTCTATTTTTCATTCTTCTATTCATTCTCGCTTCTGATGTTAAATCCTTTACATAAAGTTTCAATTTTGAAATTAATTATTCTTTCAGCTTAGGCAATCATGGATTTCTCCAAAAAAAAAAAAAAAAAAAAAAAAGAAAGAAAGTTCAGTTCACCTTTATATATGCACTACTTAATTACAGAATTGAATGAAATCTTCATCATTATATTTTTAAAGGACTATATAAACAAACGCACTATATCCAAACACCATGCAGAATGGTTTAGCACCATATCATACTATACAAATTATTCTTCCTTGATCCAACACCAGTCCAATGGACGTTGCAAAATGAGTAGGAGTTTATAGTTTCATGGATATCATGGCGGTGAAGCAAACGACGAAGAAAGACCACTTTTTCAAGAAAACAATATTTTCTTTTACAAAATATCAATATTTTTTCAAGTTAAATGTATGTCAAAATATAATTTTAATTTTTAAATTACATTTTTTGAACTTAACTTCATTTTTATTTTATTTCTCAAATCTCGTATTGTTTATGTCCGAATGCCTCCTAAGTTTTACCAAAAATCATGTCGGTTGAATTTATGAAAATTTTTAGTTTATCTTATTAAAGAAAATTGGATTTCATAACAGATTGCAAGTACTTTCCATATTCGAGTATTGTGAGCACGTGATTTTTGCCCTAAGTGAGAATTACTCCCAAACAATTCAAAAAAAAAAATAAAAATAAAATAGTATTGTGTTGTGCGTGATTTTTGTGATTTTTGTGTTATTTTTCTTATTATTTGCATTTTTATCCGTGCATATTTGCTTGTTTAAATAAATAAAATATACAAAAAATATGTTGCATATGTATATAAAATTCAAGTTTACAATTAAGTTTATTTTACAGAAATGAAAAGTCATAAAAAATATGTATTTTTGCATTTTTTAAGCATTTAATGTCCAAATCGTGCAATTTTATTTTTATTAATGTTTAATTTTGTGTGATAATTATTATTATGAGTTAATTAGTATTTCAAGATAATTTTTAGTTTTTATAAATTAATCTTAGTATTTTTGGGCTTTATTAATTAGGATGTTGAATAATGGAGAAGAACAAAATAGAAAAAATTTGGATTGGGCCATCTTGCAAATTAAGTTACAAGCCCAATCCTAAGCACCCTTACCCAACCCAAAACCCCTTGGCCCAAAAAGAAAATTTTAGATTTTTAGCCAAAAAATAATCATAATCACATAACATAAAGTAGTGGGGGCAAGGAAATAAAGGAAGAAAACATGAAGAGGAAAACATGGAGAGGAAAACATGCATTAGTGGGTTTTCTTTAAATTAAAAAATATATTCTTTTTAATAAAAAGATCTGAAAATTTTCAAAATTCTTGCCTATAAATAGAAGAGAAGATTAGAGAGAAAAAAGAAGAGAGAAAAAAGAGAGAAAAAATCGGAAGAGAAGAGAAAATAAAGAAAATTCTCTGCTGTGATATACACTCAATATACACTCTGGATACAGAAGTATACACGGAAAAAAAATGCAATTTTTGAGAGTTTCTTTTGAGAAGTGAAAAGAGTTCAAAGCTAGAAAGCCAAAACAAAGAGAAAATCTGGAATATATTTTTCTTTTCTATTTTTTACTGGTTTTTTTTTTGTTTTTCTCCATATTGGTGGGATTTTCGGGATTGAGGTGTTGAAGCTACTGCTGGTTGTTACTGTTGTTGTTGCTGTATTTTCACCGCCCTGTTGATTTGCCATTTTCCCATTCCTTTCAAAACCAGGTACACATTCTAAAAATCATGTGTTGATGTAAGCTCGAATTGGAAGTTGAAGTTTTGAAATGAAATAGAAAAGCAAGTTGTTGATTAATATTTGTTGTTATTTTCTATTTTATTAGTTTTTGTCAAATTGTAGTTAGCTTTATAATTTGAAGAATAAATTTGTCATTCAAGGGAACACCTTTTCTACTAATATAGAGTAGCCTTTTAAGCATGTAATTGTTTAGGACTTTTCTTTCCTTTTAGAGACAAACTAAATAGAAAAAATGTAGTCACTTTAGGATTATCCTTTTTTTTTTTAAATAAAAATGTTACGAGCCTAGCTAAATAGAAGAAATAAAATTGCGGGGCCCCTCAATAACAATGTTCATTTTTTTTTCTTTCTTAAAATAACCAAACGCGGTAAATGTTTAAAATTGCATTATAGTATTGAACATTTTTTAAAAATCAGATATTTAGCCATTATAATAATTTAAGCGACCGTGCTAGAACCACGGGATCCGGGGATGCCTAACACCTTCCCTCGGGTCAACAGAATTCCTTACTTAGAATTTCTGGTTCGCATACTTCATTTGGAAAGTCGAAAATTTCCTCGATTTGGGATTTAAATAAATTGGTGACTTGGGACACCATAATTTATTCCAAGTGGCGACTCTGAAATAAATAAATAATCCCATTTCGAATATTGTCACTTAAATTGGAAAAACTCCCTTGTACGTTTATCCTCGGGGTAAGCGCGCCAAAAGGAGGTGTGACAGCTCTGGCGACTCTGCTGGGGACACAAACCCAGAACCACTGGTTCAGGGTTTTAAGAATTCGAGCTTTGAATAATTGTTGTATTTGGCTTATTTATTATCCGATTTTATTACATGTTTATATTTTATATGCTAAATGTTGCTTTACCGCTTTGATATTTCGTGAACTGTATATAAATTGTGCCGATACCCGTTTTTCTTTTCTGAGTCTTTTGAAATATAATATCGGGCATTTGCTGGACATAGCCCGTTTTTCTCAAGATAGTCGTGGTGCTTGGCACCCGGTGAAGGATTTTGTAGTCACACATGTTTAGGCGGAGAGTTTGTCAATTAAGCCGGAAAGCCATGCTACCGGTGCACTGACACTCTTCGGCTCGAGTTGTCCGCTCGAGTTAAAGCCAGTCTAGACACTTTTCCAACATGATGATGACTTAGAATAACCAAACCTTATACCGGATCCCCGATAGGAACGTTTATTTGCATCATGTGCATATTTGACTTAGGAGGCTCAACACAAGGGTTGGGCCTGTCTAGGACAGGTGTACCCGAAACAAAAGACCAACTTGTTGCATCTTTCTGTGTGCATTTATCTGTTTCGATCTTACATGCCGACCGGTTTGTTAAAAAGAGGGGAAGAAGTGGAAAACGTCAGGGTATAAAGCCAAAATAGTTTCATGGAAAATAGTTAGTTCTTTGAAAATAAATTTTGAAAAAATGCAAAAAAAAAATTTCCAAATAAATTTTCTTACGAAAATAGTTAGTTCTTTGAAAGTAAATTTTGAAAAATGCAAATAAATTTTCTTAATTTTACGAAAATAGTTTAGTTTCTTTGAAAATAATTTTGAAAAATGCAAAAATTCCAAATAAATTTTCTTAGTTCCTTTGAAAATAATTTGTTTTAGAAATGCTGTTTAAAAATAGTTTGTTTTCTTTTCTTAAAATGATTTAGTTCTTTTATTACCGAACTACGCTGGTTTGATTCTCACACGGTGTGAGATACGTAGCAACCTTCATCGGGTCCAACCTCCCCTTTTCCAAAAATAACCAAAAATATCGAAATTGATTTTTTCGTTGTAAATATGTTGAGTGATGCCGTTTTCAAAAACAGTCGAATGTACCCGAAAGGGACGCCGGAAGGTTGACTTTGCATAAACGGCCACTTTTGGGTCGTTTTGTAAATTTTTGGTCGATTGACCCTCACAACCTTATAATCTTCGTCCCCGAGGCGCTCTGAAAGGCCATATTTGCAATACCAGATTTTTTTTGTTTTAATTTGCAAAAATAAAAAATAAATAAATAAAAAAATCTAAATTTTAATTTTGTCATAAATAAGTCAGGTGATGCCGTTTTGCCAAAAATAGTCGAATTTTCCCGAGAGGGGCGCCGAAAGGCTGACTTTGCATAAACGGCCTCTTTTGATCATTTTTAGGATTTTTGGTCAATTAGCTAAACACAACCTTAAAATCTCAATAAAAAAAAATAATACTCTCGTTTAGTTCCTTCATTAAAATCTTTCTTTAGAAAATTCAAAAAAAAAAAAGAGTAAAAGTAGTTCAAAAAAAAAAAAACTAAAAAAAAATGGTTTCGTTCTTTCTACTGCTTTTCATGAAATAAAAAGAAAAATCAATAAAAATCAAAATTTAAAAATATGGATTTTACTCCAAAGCAAATAAATTTTTATTTTTAGAAGTCTTTCTATCAAAAAGCAAAACAAAAAGCAAAAAAAAATAATAAAAAAAAAATAAGCAAAAATATGAATATATTTTCCTTTTTTCTCTTAAAGCATTTCTTGCAAGAATTAGTTGATTTACTCAATTCCCGATTTTTCCGAACTACGCTCGGTCTGATTCATGCGGGGACATGATACGTAGGCAATCCACATAAGATTCGACCATCACCAAAAGAAAAAGAAAAAAAAATGAAAAAAAAGAGAAAAAAAAAAGAAAGAGAAAATTGATAAAAAGAGGAAGAAGATGAAAGCAAAGGAAAGTATAAGCCGGAATAACGCATTACAATCGAATACAAGTAGCAACACGATCAACTGTATAAGTGCATCACACCCAACGTGGGATTACTTATTTGTTATGTTGTCTCAGACTAACCGTTTGTTTGCCAAACTCCAGGTTTTAGAAAAGAGTGGTTGATTTTGTGGTAATCCGGCCTCACATTCATACTTCACGAGGTCCAAAGGAATAATTCAGCAGCCCGAAAGTACCCATCCTTATTTTACAAGGTCGAAAAGAAGTGCCAACATGTCTTCAGAAAATTAAGACACCTCGGTTGAATGAGCTAGTGTTTGTTGGACGCATACCACAAAAGATTAAGGACCGTCAAGAGGAAGATAATGAGGATTTCGTGACGGAAGAGAGTGAAAGAAAACATGAGGCAAAGCTCTGCGATACCCACATGGTCGAGCCAGGGAAAGGGACTATCACCGTTGAGACGGGATCAGACACTAAACTCCCAAACTGAAAGGCTAGGCCATTCCCGATCAGGCGGAAGCCTAGTAAAATTTTCCTGCCGCATTTTTATGCATCCAGAGTATTTCAGGGTGTAAATTGGATGTTTCTTTTAGTTTTTGTCTTTAAATTTCCGAATGTGAACCTTGTTTGTCTTTTCGATTCCAAAAAATGAAATTAATATTTCATCGTCCGTTTCCTTTTTTTTTTTTATTCTTTCAGATTTGTTTTAGTTTTCTTTTTCTCTTCTCTTTAATTCAAATCATGCAGCTTTAAATAACATGACATGTTTGCGGACTTCATGCTTAGATCCTAAAACGCTGTCAGACTTCAGAATAATTAATCGAGAGTTGAAATGCACAAAAGTTTATTTTTGAGGAAATGAAACAATAAATTGGAATAACGGAAAGAAAATTGGTTCGCATACAAAAGGGTTGTGTTGTACTCAGGGAATACCCGAGTAATTATCCCAACAAAGAATGGCCCATGCTTGCAACAAGAAAGTGCGGCCCAGGAATCTCGAAATAGAACAACCGACGTTAAGGCGCATTCCTCCTCATTACCAAGAAACAAAAGGAAAAATTCGTTCCTAATTGGAAAGATCCATACATCATCCGGAAAATATCACTGAAAGGGACACTGTGTCTGGGAGACATCGAAGGAAATGATTTTGAGACAGTAGTCAGTACAGATGCAGTATAAAACTACTATGTCAGGATCTCCTGCGACGTTGGCTGTTGTATAATTGAGATGACGAAGGCTTTCTTTCTTGCTACCCCAAACACTATGAATCTTTTGTAAAACCCTTTGAGCCGGTTACCTTTCTTTGGCTACCCTCTTTGGAATCCAAATAAAAAAAAAAAAAAAAAAAAAAAACCAAAAACAAAAACAAAACAAAACAAAGTATCCCGAACTACATTCTGACTTGATTCCGAAAGGATACGTAGGCAACCTCTCCCTGAGGTTCAGTCACACCAAAACAAAAAAAAAATCCAATTTCCCCAAAATTGAAACTGGGGCAGATGATATGACGGTTCAGTTTAAATCCGTCAAGATGGTTCCAGAGTTGTAATTCCATTCAATTTCCTTTTACCCAAAAAACCTTGTTCAAGTCCTTCGGATCAATTGGCAAAGGCAAGGAAGTGAAGAATGTCATTGACGGAAATCTGACACAGTCTGAATTGAGAGAAACAAAATGAGAGAGTCTTATCGGTGAAAACCTTCGGGCACCATAAGGCGATGGCGATTGGAAAAGCTAAAAATGAGAGAGTCCGTTTAGTGAAAACTCGCAAAGAGCACTATCAGGCGACAGGGAGAAGAGAAATGAGAGGGATCGATTGGCGGAAACCCGCAAAAGGCGCCACCGACCAAAAGAAAGACGTCCATTCACTAAAGAATTTTGGCAAGATTCCCTGGTTTTGAAATTGCGAATCAATGGGTTCATAAGAAGTTGGAAAGTTTATGTGGGTCAGGCGTCCAGTCCAAGAAGCATGTCATGTTTATTTGAAGTCAGCATGCATCCCAGATAAGTCCTTCTTTTTCCCCGAAAGGGACGTTTCTCTTTAAACTCATTTCCTTGCTTTTTGTATTGTTATTCTTTGAATCCCTTTCGGTTTAATTTTAATTCTGAAACTATTACAAAGAAAGGCGGCAGGACCAGTTTTACAGGATTCCGTCTGGTAAAAAGGCAAAGAAAGATACCCAGCCTCAGTGGTGTATTGATCCAATTCCGACTGATCATGAGGGTCGATCATTTGCAAAGGAAAGGACATTAAGAAGGAAAAGGAAATCAAAGGCTAAGGTTTTAAAAACGGAACGAGACAGAAAGACAGAGCCCACACAGGCGAGTCCTCAAAGAATTTCGAGTTTGAACCCGGTCAGTGTGAAAAGAAGTCACCCCCAAAGACAATTGGTAGCAAAGTTCTCAATGGAAATGGGGCAATCAAGGCCACAAAGTCAACCACTTTTTCAACTAATAAAATGTTCTTTGTTCAAAGCAGGTCTATTTAATTGTGCAAAAAGAAGGTACAACTCAAAGAAGTGAAGTACCAAGCATTGAAATGGCTTTGGAACAAGGAAAGCGCATAAAAAGGGAAGTTTCTTTTCAAAAGCTTTATCTTATGCATCTGTTAAAAAATAAAAAAAATAAAAAAAGAAGAGAAAATACCTAAAAGAAGGCCCAAAAGGAAGAATAAAAGAAAAGAAAATGAAAACTCCAAAAAAAAAAAAAAAAAAAGAGAATCAAATCATATCAGTCCAATATCCGTTTGGACCCCGGTCAGAAAACCGAGGGTCTTTCCGGCCGGAAAGCCGCGAAACTTTTATCCCCGGTCAGAAAAACCGAGGATCTCCTAGCCAGAAAACTGCGGAGCTATTTACTTTTACCCCGACCAAAAAACCGAGGATCTAACGGCCAAAAAAACCGTTAGATATTGTTTGAATTCCGGCCGTAAAGCCGTGAAACTTTTATCCCCGGTCGAAAACCGAGGATCTCCCACTCAAAAAACTACGAGCCATTTACTTTTACCCCGCCAAAAAATCGAGGATCCGACGGCCAAAAGCCGTTAGATATTGTTTGAATTCCAGCCGAAAGCCGCGAAACTTTTATCCCCGGTCGGAAAATCGAGGATCTCCCAGTCAGAAAACTGCGGAGCCATTTACTTTTACCCCGGCCAAAAACCGAGGATCCGACGGCCAAAAAACCGTTAGATATTGTTTGAATTCCGGCCAGAAAGCCGCGAAACTTTTATCCCCGGTCAGAAAACCGAGGATCTCCCGAGTCAGAAAACTGCGGAGCCATTTACTTTAACCCCGGCCAAAAAACCGAGGATCCGACGGCCAAAAAACCGTTAGATATTGTTTGAATTCCGGCCAGAAAGCCGCGAAACTTTTATCCCCGGTCAGAAAACCGAGGATCTCCCAGTCAGAAAACTGCCGAGTCATTTACTTTTACCCCGGCCAAAAAACCGAGGATCTGACGGCCAAAAAACAGTTAGATGTTGTTTGAATTCCGGCCAAAAATGCCGTGAAACTTTTATCCCCGGTCAGAAAACCGAGGATCTCCCAGTCAGAAAACTGTGGAGCCATTTACTTTTACCCCGGCCAAAAAACCGAGGATCCGACGGCCAAAAACCGTTAGATATTGTTTGAATTCCGGCCAGAAAGCCGTGAAACTTTTATCCCGGTCAGAAAACCGAGGATCTCCCCAGTCAAAAACTGCGGAGCCATTTACTTTAACCTCGGCCAAAAAACCGAGGATCTGACGGCCGGAAAATCGTTAGATATTGTTTGAATTCCGGCCAAAAATACCGTGAAACTTTTATCCCCGGTCAGAAAACCGAGGATCTCCCAGTCAGAAAACTGTGGAGCCATTTACTTTTACCCCGGCCAAAAAACCGAGGATCCGACGGCCAAAAACCGTTAGATATTGTTTGAATTCCGGCCAGAAAGCCGTGAAACTTTTATCCCCGGTCAGAAAACCGAGGATCTCCCAGTCAAAAAACTGCGGAGCTATTTACTTTTACCCCGGCCAAAAAACCGAGGATCTGACGGCCAAAAAACCGTTAGATATTGTTTGAATTCCGGCCAGAAAGCCGTGAAATTTTATCCCCGATCAGAAAACCGAGGATCTCCCCAGTCAAAAAACTGCGGAGCCATTTACTTTTACCCCGGCCAAAAAACCGAGGATCCGACGGCCAAAAAACCGTTAGATATTGTTTGAATTCCGGCCAGAAAGCCGTGAAACTTTTATCCCCGGTCAGAAAACCGAGGATCTCCCAGTCAAAAAACTGCGGAGCTATTTACTTTTACCCCGGCCAAAAAACCGAGGATCCGACGGCCAAAAACCGTTAGATATTGTTTGAATTCGCGGAAAGCCGTGAATCTTTTATCCCTGGTCGAAAACCGAGGATCTCCTAGTCAAAAAACGGGTGAGCCATTTACTTTTACCCCGGCCAAAAACCGAGGATCCGACGGCCAAAAACCGTTAGATATTGTTTGAATTCCAGCCGTAAAGCCGTGAAACTTTTATCCCCGTCGAAACCGAGGATCTCCCGATCGAAAAACCATGAGCTATTTACTTTTACCCCGCCAAAAAACCGAGGATCCGACGCGCCAAAAACCGTTAGATATTGTTTGAATTCCGCCGAAAGCCGTGAAAATTTTATCCCCGGTCAGAAAACTGAGGATCTCCCATTCAGAAAACTGCGGAGCCATTTACTTTTACCCCGGCCAAAAAACCGAGAATCTGACGGCCAAAAAACCGTTAGATATTGTTTGAATTCCGGCCAGAAAGCCGTGAAACTTTTATCCCCGGTCAAAAACCGAGGATCTCCTCAGTCAGAAAACTGCAGAGCCATTTACTTTTAACCCCGGCCAAAAACCGAGGGTCTAGCGGCCAAAAAACCGTTAGACATTGTTTGAATTCCGGCCAGAAAGCCGCGAAGCTCTTCTTCAAAATCCCGGGCAGAAAGCCGTGGAACGTTTATTTGTGAAATTGTGATTTTTTTACCCAATACCAAAGAGTCTTTTAATCGCTCTCTGTGTCACAACTAACTCTCGAAATTTTCCTAGCAAAACTGGGGCAGAAAAATTTCGTTCGTTTATTTGTTTTGTTGTCTAAATAGGTTTGATCTCGGGATGCAAGGATCGAGATAACTTACAAATGGAACATCAATCCAGAGTTGAAGAAAAGAAGAAAAGAACCAAAAGAAAGAGTTCAAATGTTGGAGTAAACAAAGGCACGGATTGCTCAGAAGATGATTGAAGTAACAAGCTCCGCCGACTCTGTTTCACTAAATATCATAAAGAATAAACAAGCATGTACAGCTTGCAAGCATCAAGATTCAGATCGAGGTCTACAACGAAATCAGCTAAGACTCAAGATCAAGTTTTCAAGAGAATCATAGATAGGAATCTTGTAACTCATAGTTGATAGCATAGCTAGTTCAGCTTTAATTTCTCCTTTGGGTGTAATAAGGAGGTCAGTGAGCAGTAAGCAGCAACTGCAACAACGATAGCAACAGTAACAACAAAGTGTCAGTTCAAGGTAGTCCCATCTACCAAAACTTCCCGAACTACATTGACCTGATTCCTGTTTAGCCCAGGATATGTAGGAGGCCTCCCGAAGCAAAGGTTCAGTCAAGATCTTTTCAAAATGCTTCACACGGAGTGCTCAAAACCGGCAAAAATCGCTCGTATTTGCTCATTATCTTTGCACGAAAACTCTTCATATTTCCGCGCAAAGAGGGGCAATTGTGAGCACGTGATTTTTGCCCTAAGTGAGAATTACTCCCAAACAATTCAAAAAAAAAAATAAAATAAAATAATTTTAGTTTTCTTGTAATTGTTGTGAATTTTGTGTTATTTTTCTTGTATTATTTGCATTTTTATCTGTGCATATTTGCTTGTTTAAATAAATAAAATATACAAAAAATATGTTGCATATGTATATAAAATTCAAGTTTACAATTAAGTTTATTTTACGGAAATGAAAAGTCATAAAAAATATGTATTTTTTGCTTTATTTAATGTCCAAATCGTGCAATTTTATTTTTATTAATGTTTAATTTTGTGTGATAATTATTATTATGAGTTAATTAGTATTTCAAGATAATTTTTAGTTTTTATAAATTAATCTTAGTATTTTTGGGCTTTATTAATTAGGATGTTGAATAATGGAGAAGAACAAAATAGAAAAAATTTGGATTCGGCCATCTTGCAAATTAAGTTACAAGCCCAATCCTAAGCACCCTTACCCAACCCAAAACCCCTTGGCCCAAAAAGAAAATTTCAGATTTTTAGCCAAAAAATAATCATAATCACATAACATAAAGTAGTGGGGGCAAGGAAATAAAGGAAGAAAACATGGAGAGGAAAACATGGAGAGGAAAACATGGATTAGTGGGTTTTCTTTAAATTAAAAAATATATTATTTTTAATAAAAAGATCTGAAAATTTTCAAAATTCTTGCCTATAAATAGAAGAGAAGATTAGAGAGAAAAAAGAGAGAAAAAATCGGAAGAGAAGAGAAAATAAAGAAAATTCTCTGCTGTGATATACACTCGATATACACTCTGGATACAGAAGTATACACGAAAAAAAATGCAATTTTTGAGAGTTTCTTTTGAGAAGTGAAAAGAGTTCAAAGCTAGAAAGCCAAAACAAAGAGAAAATCTGGAATATATTTTTCTTTTCTATTTTTTACTGGTTTTTTTTTTGTTTTTCTCCATATTGGTGGGATTTTCGGAATTGAGGTGTTGAAGCTACTGCTGGTTGTTACTGTTGTTGTTGCTGTATTTTCACCGCCTTGTTGATTTGCCATTTTCCCATTCCTTTCAAAACCAGGTACACATTCTAAAAATCATGTGTTGATGTAAGCTCGAATTGGAAGTTGAAGTTTTGAAATGAAATAGAAAAGCAAGTTGTTGATTAATATTTGTTGTTATTTTCTATTTTATTAGTTTTTGTCAAATTGTAGTTAGCTTTATAATTTGAAGAATAAATTTGTCATTCAAGGGAACACCTTTTCTACTAATATAGAGTAGCCTTTTAAGCATGTAATTGTTTAGGACTTTTCTTTTCTTTTAGAGACAAACTAAATAGAAAAAATGTAGTCACTTTAGGATTATCCTTTTTTTTTAAATAAAAATGTTACGAGCCTAGCTAAATAGAAGAAATAAAATTGCGGGGCCCCTCAATAACAATGTTCATTTTTTTTCTTTTCTTAAAATAACCAAACGCGGTAAATGTTTAAAATTGCATTATAGTATTGAACATTTTTTAAAAATCAGGATATTTAGCCATTACAATAATTTAAGCGACCGTGCTAGAACCACGGGATCCGGGGGTGCCTAACACCTTCCCTCGGGTCAACAGAATTCCTTACTTAGAATTTCCGGTTCGCAGACTTCATTTGGAAAGTCGAAAATTTCCTCGATTTGGGATTTAAATAAATTGGTGACTTGGGACACCATAATTTATTCCAAGTGGCGACTCTGAAATAAATAAATAATCCCATTTCGAATATTGTCACTTAAATTGGAAAAACTCCCTTGTACGTTTATCCTCGGGGTAAGCGCGCCAAAATGAGGTGTGACAGGTATAAGAACAAATTAAATCATAAATCTAATAATATCTTTTATGATCACGCAAAGCGCGATAAAATTCAGTAGTGTGAAATATAATTCATTTCTATGGCATCGACTAATAAAAAATATGTTTACATAAATTAAACAGAAGAATAATATTTTATGAGTGAATAGTAGTATTTATGAAATAATTAATATTGATGATAGCATTTTTGTTTTGAAAAATTAAACCGAGTAGTTTCTGTAAGCATAAAAAAAAAAAAAAAAAAAACAAAAAGAAAGAAGTATTGAAGACCTCCGAATTTGTTTAAAACTTTTTGTTTTGGTATTCAATTTTTACATTGGGGCCACTAAATTCGAATTCACACGCCAAGTTTTCACGTGAGGTAAATAAAAAAGAATTTAATAATTTGGTAGGTGTACATTAGTTAAACTACCAGTCCTAAACATGGAGGGAATATAGAAATATACCAATTTTCATACCTCAACACAAAAACCTTTGTTTTTTGGTGGATTATTATGCCTCCACTCTCATTCCTCGTCCCTTTCCCTCGTGTGTATCGTCTCTTGCTAGGCGTTTTTTGATTTCCTTGTTAAATCTCATCAATCTCACCGCCTATTTATACCTACAAAACCCTCTCAAATCCAGTCTTTTCACTCTCCAAATTCAATATAAATCACGATTTGTTTTTTTTATTTGATTGGCAATGGCTTCTTTCACTGTTCAATGTCCCAAAATTTCTGCTATATTGAGTGCTTCGTTACAGTCCAACACCACCCACAATCAGCCACAAGCTTCTGTTTCCTTTCGATCTGATTTGAGATCCACATCTACATTGTTCCCTAGACTCCAGGTTATTTTCATTTTTTTTGCTGCTCAAAGATTGAATTTTTAAATGATTTTTGTTGAATGTAGTTTGATTTTGAATGTGAGTTTTGGTTCAGGGGTCTACTCGACTCCAATCTGAGGTGTTTAAGGTGTGTGCCCAGCTGAATGAGGTAATTTACTTCTCTCTTCTTTTAAATGCAGTGTAGGGGGAGAATGGCCTATACCTTGCTCTACCGTGTAATTCACACACTTCTGATTTTATTGCACCAAAATTCCCTAATCTATTTTTTTTAACAATAAATCACTCCACTTTGCTAAAGTATCGCGGAAAGTCATTAAACAATATTTTTTGTAACAAAAAAGTTATCCTGTTAAGAATAGAATTCTACTTGGAGTGAATGTCTATCTTGCGGAGAGTTTTACTTTGTGACTAAGTCATAATTTATCCTATAAATAGATGGGTCTTACCCTATTGTAATTCATCCCAAAATTCAATAAGAATTCTCTCTCTCTTCTACAATATTGCTCTTGTTCTTTTATTATTTCATAACACGTTATCGGCACGAGACTCTAACAAATTGAGTAGAAGCTTTGGGATTGAGCACAATGATTGTCAATCTTTTTAATTATGACTGACATTATGAAAAGAAAGTTCGTTGCCCTTGAAATTTCGAGCAAGAACTATATGACATGGGTGTTGGATGCTGAAATCCACTTAGATGCAATGGGTCTTGGAGACGCCATTAAAGACAGAAATAAAGCATCCGCCCAGGACTGTGCTAAGGCCTTGATTTTCTTGCGCCATCACCTTGATGAAGGGTTGAAAATCGAATATCTCACAGTCAAAGATCCACTTATTTTGTGGAATGGCTTAAAGGAAAGATATGACAACTTAAAGTTGGTCACCCTTCCACAAGCACGATATGATTGGGCTCATCTGAGGCTCCAAGACTTTAAGTCTGTTTCTGAATATAATTCTACGATGTTCAGAATTACTTCTAAATTGAAACTCTATGGAGATACTATGAGTGATTATGATATGCTTGAGAAAATGTTTACAACGTTTCATGCCTCCAATATGGTTCTGCAACAGCAGTACAGAGAGAAAGGTTTCAAGAAGTACTCTGAGCTGATTTCTCTTCTTCTTGTGGTTGAGCGAAACAATGACTTGCTCATGAGAAATCACGAAAATCGACCCACCGGGTCTACACCATTGCCTGAAGCGGATGAGGTATATTCCCATTATGCTAAGCGTGAAAAGGGCCGTGACTCTAATCGCAGTCGTGATCATGATCATAGTCGTGGTCGTGACTCTATCCGTAATCGTGATCGTGATCATGGACGTAGCCGCGGCCGTGGCCGTAGACAAGGAAGAAATTTTCCTGGTGTTAATCATCCCCCAAAGAGAAATAACCACAAAAGGTGGAAAGGGAAAGATGAGAAGCCAAAAACAAATGATTCAGAAATTGAATGCTATCGTTGCGGTGGAAAAGGGCATTGGGCAAAAATTTGCCGTGTACCAAGACATTTGGTTGATCTTTATCAAATATCTCTAAAGAATAAAGGCCCTGAAGCCAATTTTGTCTCTGATAATGATTTTGACATCACCCACTTGGATGTGGCAGACTTCTTTGAGCGCCCTGATGGGAAAATAGACCACCTGATCGGTGATGGATCCGTGGTTAAAGATGATTGAGTAGTTTAAAATTTTTTTTTGCCTATTCGCAATAGTTAGTGAATAAACATCATGTAATCATAGTTATCTACATGAGTAATAGTCATTAGTTTTATTTATTTTATAAAATTGTGTTAGTTCGTTTAAACAATGTTTCAGTTTATTTAGTCTTCTGGTTTCGTTTTTAACACTGGAACAGTTTAGTTTATGAAATAGTGTTTCGTATCAAAATCTTGAATTTTCAGATACTCAATTATTTGTATGAGCAGTAGTCATCAATCATCTTTATTTTGCCTTATTTTAATTCATCATTTTAATTTTACCTTTCATACTACATAAATATTGTTTAATATTTTATCACATCTATATATACTACTTTGTAATAAAATGGTTCTTTTTAATTACGATATTTTGTTGTGACTAATAGTAAGATATACGACGAACCTCACAACGTCACATTATGTAAAGGGTAATTTTTGTATATTGGTTAGTCACGTTTTACTTACTCCTTTGTGGCACATAAGCTAGAAGAATACAAAAGTAAATAACTTTCACATGTAAATAAATTTGTTATAATTATATTAATCATATGTATTGTGTACTTATAATTGTTTCTTTTCCTTCTGAAAATACTAATATTTATTTGTATATTTCTTTTGTATGTCAAACTATGGGAAGCAAATATGGATATCCCTCAAAGCAAACTTGAATCAAATTTCAATTGTGAAAATATTTGTTTAGTTGATTCATGTACAACACATACAATACTCAAAGAGAAGAAATATTTCTCGCATTTAAGTATGTGTAAGGCAGATGTTACTACAATTTTCGGTAGTAGTAAATTAATTGAAGGCTCTGGAAGAGCTACTATAACTCTACCTAAGGGAACAATACTTATCATAGAGAATGCAATGTTCTCCTCCAAGTCCAAGAGGAACTTGTTGAGTTTTAAAGATATCCGCAGAAATGGATATCATATTGAGACAATAGATGAGAATAATATTGAATATCTCATCATTACCAAAAATGCCTCTGGCCAGAAAATGGCTATTGAGAAGTTCCCATCTTTGTCTTGTGGCCTGTATTGGACAAGAATTAGTGCAATTGAGGCACATTCTATTGTAAACCAAAAGGTTACCGATTCCAATACTTTTGTACTTTGGCATGATCGATTGGGACACCCTAGATCAATTATGATGAGACGAATCATAGAAAACTCAAATGGGCATCCATTAAAGAATTTAAAGATTCTTTTAAATGATGAATTTTCTTGCACTTCTTGTTATCAAGGCAAGTTAATTATTAGACCATCACCAACAAAGGTTGGAATTGAGTCCCCCGCGTTTTTGGAACGTATACAAGGGGACATTTGTGGACCTATTCACCCACCTAGTGGGTCGTTCCGATATTTTATGGTCTTGATAGACGCATCCTCTAGATGGTCTCATGTGTGCCTATTGTTATCTCGCAACCTCGCGTTTGCAAAATTAATGGCACAAATAATTCGATTACGGGCACAATTTCCCGATAATCCAATTAAGTCTATTAGACTTGATAATGCTGCTGAGTTTTCATCCCAAGCATTTAATGATTATTGCTTATCAATTGGGATAAAAGTGGAACATCCTGTAGCTCATGTTCACACTCAAAATGGTCTTGCAGAGTCTTTAATTAAACGTCTGCAATTGATAGCAAGACAGTTACTCATGAAAACGAGGCTGCCCACTTCTGTTTGGGGTCACGCCATTTTGCATGCAACAATGCTAGTTCGTCTCATACCGACAAATTATCATAAATATTCCCCGTTGCAATTAGTTTTGGGTCATGAACCTAATATATCCCATTTAAGAATTTTTGGATGCGCAGTATATGTGCCTGTAGCACCGCCATATCGCACCAAAATGGGTCCGCAAAGAAGGTTAGGAATATATGTTGGGTTTGAATCGTCCTCCATTATTCACTACCTCGAGCCATTAACGGGAGATTTATTTACTGTACGATTTGCAGACTGTCGATTCGATGAGACACTTTTCCCAAAATTAGGGGGAGAAGCTGGTGAAACCAAACGGGAAATTTTGTGGAAAAATCCATCATTATCTCATCTTGATCCACGTGCCTCCATTTGTGAAAGCGGGGTGCAAAAGATTATCCATTTGCAGATAATAGAAAATCAAATGCCAGATGCATTCACGGATATTAAAAGGATAACAAAATCACATATCCCTGCGGAGAATGTTACAATCCGTATTGATGTTCCTATTGGACAATCTTCTAGTGTCATAGCTAATGAGTCAAAAGCACGCCTGAAACGTGGCACCATTAGGTTCCAAAGATCGAAATCCTAGAAAAAGGAAAACAAATGATCAAAATGACACTACGAAAGAATCTCATGAAGAAATCCACGGTTTAATAAACTCTGAGATTCATGAGGAATACACTGAGCCCGAGACTCAAGAAAATAAGGAATTATCAATAAATCCAATCGATATTGAAAAAAATTTGAATCGATTGGATAGAGTGGTGGATTATGTCTTCGCATATAATGTTGCATCCAGCATTATGCAAGAAAATGAGAATCTTGAACCTCAATCTGTTGGAGAATGTCGACAAAGACTTGATTGGCCAAAATGGCAAGAAGCAATCCAATCAGAGTTGAATTCACTTGCAAAACGTGAAGTTTTTGGGCCTATAGTCCAAACACCTAATGGTGTTAAGCCTGTTGGCTATAAATGGGTCTTTGTACGCAAGAGAAATGAGAAAAACGAGGTACAAAGATATAAGGCACGCCTTGTTGCACAAGGATTTTCACAAAGGCCCGGTGTTGATTATGAAGAGACATATTCACCCGTTATGGATGCTATAACATTCCGTTATCTCATTAGTTTTGCTGTCCATGAAAAACTTGACATGCATTTAATGGATGTGGTTACCGCCTACCTTTACGGCTCACTTGATAATGAGATATACATGAAAATTCCCGAGGGATTCAAAATGCCTAATGCAAATAATTCAAAATCCCGGGAAATGTTTTCAATCAAATTGCAAAGATCTTTGTACGGTCTAAAGCAATCGGGACGAATGTGGTATAATCTTAGTGAGTATTTATTAGAGGAAGGCTATATAAATGATGCCATTTGCCCATGTGTTTTCATAAAGAAAACAACATCGGAATTTGTTGTACTTGCCGTATATGTTGATGACATAAATCTTATTGGAACTCCTATAGAACTCCAAAAGGCAATTCATTATTTAAAGAAGGAATTCGAGATGAAAGATCTCGGAAAGACAAAATTATGTCTTGGTTTGCAAATTGAACATTTGGCAAACTGAATTTTTGTTCATCAATCTACCTACATAGAAAAGGTATTGAAACAGTTTTACATGGATGGAGCACATCCATTAAGTACTCCGATGGTTGTTCGATCACTTGATGTGAACAAAGGAGCACATCCATTAAGTACTCCGATGGTTGTTCGATCACTTGATGTGAACAAGGATCCATTCCGACCTCAAGAAGAGAATGAAGAGCTACTTGGTCCTGAAGTACCATATCTTAGTGCAACTGGTGCACTAATGTATCTTGCCAATACTACAAAGCCCGACATAATGTTTTCAGTTAATGTCTTAGTAAGATATAGCTCTGCTCCCACAAGGAGATATTAGAATGGAATCAAACACATATTGCGGTATCTAAAATGGATTACCGATATGGGCTTATTTTATGGCAACAATTGCAGTCCCGATCTTATTGGTTATGCTGATGCTGGGTATTTATCCGACCCACACAAGGCTCGATCTCAAACAGGTTATGTGTTTACCTGTGGAGGCACTGCCATATCTTGGCGATCGACTAAGCAATCAATTGTGGCTACTTCATCTAATCATGCTGAGATAATTGCTATTCATGAAGCAAGTCGAGAGTGCATGTGGTTGAGGTCTATAATACATCTTATTCGAGATAAATGTGGTGTGAAATGTGACAAGTTACCCACTATTTTGTATGAAGACAATGCAAGATGCATAGCTCAACTGAAGGGAGGATTCATAAAAGGAGATAGGACAAAGCACATTTCACCAAAGTTATTTTTCACATATGATCTTCAAAAGAATGGTGATATTAATGTGCAACAGATTCGTTCAAGTGATAATATGGCTGATTTGTTCACAAAATCTCTACCGACGTCAACCTTCA
>JASVEL010007927.1:0-169775 GCA_032618575.1 Nicotiana noctiflora | reverse complement strand
GCCGACTCAGTAGCCGGGATGGTTGTCAATGAGCTTTCCTCTGAAACGGGGATGGTTGCTAAAGGCATTTCTGAAGACATGTCGGCACCCTTTTTTGATCTAGTAAAATAGGAATGAGTACTTTCAGGCTGCCGAACTTTTCCTTTGGACCTTGTGAAGTACGAATGTGGTGCCAGATTACCGCAAAGTCAACCACTTTTACTAAAACCTGGAGTTTGGCAAACAAACGGTTAGTCTGAAACAACATAACAGATAAGTAATCTCACGTTGGGTGTGATGCACTTATACAGGTGATAATGTTGCTACATGTATTCGTTTGCGATGCGTCATTCCGGTTTGTATTTTCTTTCGCTTTCATCTTTCATCGATCTTCTTTTTCTCTTAACTTCTTTCCAATTTTATTTTTATTTATTTATTTTTTAGTGATGGTCGAATCTTATATGGATTGCCTACGTATCATGTCCCCGCATGAATCAGACCGAGCGTAGTTCGGAAACAATAGACATAAGATGAAGTGTTCACGAATTTTATTTCGACAAACTTAAAACTTGAAACAACTTGCAAAATACAACAATGGAGAAAAACTTGTAAAAGGACAAACAGACTCTAAAACAAAAGACTCTCCTAAGCATGTTCCAACGCCTCGAATCTTTGCGCCCGGGGGGCGTTGTTTGGCCTTGCTGCAGTTCTTGGGGTGAGATCTTTCTGTATACTTCCCAATTCTGCCATGACCTGGTGGACACATTCCATGATTGAAGAAAAGAGGGCAGGCCGAGGTACTTGTTCGCAGTTCAAACACTTCATAGTAATGTAGTGCCCGATCTCATTGATCCTGGTTCTGATTATGTCTTTTTCTCTGAGCAGCTGCCCTATGTGCCTGTTCTTTGCCCCTAATACTTGAGAGTTGCCGGAGACATGGTCCAAGAGCCTATCTATTTGTCTTTCCATCCGTGCCATCAAGTTGTGACAACGGTCTCTATCTGCTTTAGCATCCTGGACTTGCCTGAGAGTTCGCTCTTTAAGAGTGGCATTTGCTTTTCTCAAATCAACGATGATTGCATCATAGTCTTTCTCTACTTGTTGTAGACGGAGTTCTTCTTGGTGGGCCGCTCTCTTCCATTTTGTTCGGATTGCAACCAAAGCCGCTTTTGCCTTCTCCAAGTCTTCTTGGTGTTCAAAGGCTTTTCTTTCCAAATCGTTTATCAGCATTTGATCACTCCGACTCCTCCTTGACCTTTCCGCGGCCAATTGCATCTCTTGAATTCGAGTTTGGAGTGCTTCTCTTTCCTGCTCCCAACCGGCCCTTTCCCGATCGAAGTCGGCCTGTTGTATGTCCATGGCTGCTTCCAGGATTCCTTTGTCTTCTTTTAAAGTGTTGATGCAAGATTGGAAATTTTGTGCTGTTTCATGCTCAACCTCTCTAACTCTGGCTTCTATTTCTCTCTCCCAATCGACGGCATACTTCACTGACCTTTCTGACCTTTGCTCCGGTATTGGTTGGTTGTGGAACCATTCAAGATAAGCGAGACTCACTTCTCCCCGTTCCCGGTCGGCAACCATTTCGTTGATGTCGGAGAGTCGACTACCGAACCAAACCTTCTGTGCATAAGTCTCCCTCGGGGTCTCTTCTGTCACAAATTCCCACACAAATGATCGCATATCCTCAATTGGGGCCCTTTTCTATTCTCTTCCCAGCTGCCGCATGACACGTAACGGGGCATATGGTTGGAAACCCCTGAAACCCATTAATATGTAGAACGGGCGGTATGTCGACATATGCATGATTTTGGCGGAAGGGAACCAATAATAATTCCAGGTAAGTTGATCGGCTCTCAAAGAGTTGAGGAGTTCTTGCCAAGTCCTCAAGTCTTCTGGAAGGTTACAACGGGCGGCTCTGTTTGTATGACAGCGAATATAATTCAGCCAATCTGCTTTGAAGTTTATCACAATTGGGTGATGGTAGAGATGCTCTATAAACCACATTTGTAATAAAATATTGCAACCCTCAAAATAGTCTTGTCCTTCTTGGCACCGAGTTAAGGCCCGAAAGATGTCTCCTAGTATCATCGGAAGAACAGTGTGTTCCTCGTTACTCTGTAGATATGAGACCACCGCAGCTAAACGGATCCTGATGCGCCCACCACGTTCGGGAAAAACCATGGTTCCCAAAAAGGCGATCATGAAAGCATAGATTCTTAAATCTCCCCAGGCGTCATAATTTAGCTGGTTAACAAATTCGACGTTTGAGAATTTCCCAAACCCTTCTTTATCACCAAATCTGTCGTAGAGATAATCTAATGGCACCCAACCGTTCTCCAGACAACCGAGGGGAACCCGCCGGAGACATAGCTTTTTCAAGAAGTTGTTCACACTTATCCGCCTAGGAGCTGCAGGCCTCATCTTGTGCAAATCTCTTCCGAGCCCTGTGAGTCCGCCCAATTCTTCCAAAGTGGGTGTCATTTCACAATCCCGGAATTTGAACACATTGCTTGTCGAGTCCCAAAAACTCACTAAAGCTCTGATCACATTTTTATCCGGTTTTATCATCATGATGTCCGGAAGAAATTTGAGGTGCTTGTGAACTTGATTTCTTTCCCAAGCTGAAAAACTAGTCCACCATTTACGGAGCCGATCTGGGGTCTTGTCCTGGACCATGAACATAGGTGGCATTTCGTCTCTCACCCTTTTCTGGCCGATTCGTTGCGAGGAAGTCATGCTGATCCTAGAAAAGATAAAAATGGATTTAAGATTTAAAAAAAAATTTATTTTTATTTTTTTATTATATATAAAAAAAATGAATCTTGTTAATACGGCCTTTCAGCACTTGAAGAAGATTTGAAGGCTGTATAACAGGATACCAGTGTGATGTCTATATTCCGTTTTGCAAAATTAGTCCTCCGGCGCCCCTTTCGAGGCGTTTGGCTATTTTTGCAAAATTTCCTAACTCTCGACTAAGAACAAAAATCCTAATTCTAATATTTTTTATTATTGTTTTTTCTTAAAAAAAAATCAGTATTTTTTTTTTTTATTTTTTATTTTTTATTTTCTTAAAAAAAAATCAGTATTAGTTGAGCCCGATATGGGTTGCCTACGTATCTCATTTTTGGTGAGAATCAAACTTGCGTAGTTCGAAAATAAAAGAACTAAATTATTTTAAGAAAAGAAAACGAACTATTTTTTAAACAACATTTCTAAAACAAATTACTTTCAAAGGAACTAAGAAAATTTATTTGGAAATTTATTTTCAAAGAAACTAAACTATTTTTGTAAAATTAAGAAAATTTATTTGGAATTTTTTTTTTTCAGAATTTATTTTCAAAGAATTAACTATTTTCATAAAATTAAGAAAATTTAATTTTGAATTTTTTGCAATTTTTCAGAATTTATTTTCAAAGAATTAACTATTTTCATAAAATTAAGAAAATTTAGTTTGGAATTTTTATTTTATTTTTTTTTTTATTATTTTTTTTGCATTTTTTTTTTTCAGAATTTATTTTCAAAGAACTAACTATTTTCATAAAATTATTTTAACTATATACCTTGACGTTTTCCACTTCTTCCTCTTTTTAACAAACCGGTCGGCATGTAAGATCGAAACAAATAAATGCACACAAAAAGATGCAACAAGTTGGTCTTTTTGTTTCAGGTACACCTGTCTTAGACAGGCCCAACCCCCGTGTTGAGCCTCCTAAGTCAAATATGCACATGATGCAAATAAACGTTCCTATCGGGGATCCGGCATAAGGTCTTGTTATTCTAAGTCATCATCCTGTTGGAAAAGTGTCTAGACTGGCTTTAACTCGAGCGGACAACTCGAGCCGAAGAGTGTCGGTGCACCGGTAGGAGGGGGCTACGTACTGAAGACCCGCGGGGTCATTCGGCTATGTAACTTATCCGACCTCTACTTTTTATTTAAGGTATAACACTAACAGAAAGGGGAGTCTCAAACAGTAAGAACATCCCCGGGGGTAAGAAAAGAATGGCACAATTTTATATACAATCCACGTAATATCAAAGCGGTAAACATGTAACACATTGATCAAAGCATATAATGAAGTCAAATAACATCAAGAACAACAATTCAATCGAGCTCGAATTCTTAAACCCCGAACCGATGTTCTGGGTTGCTTATCCCCAGCAGAGTCGCCAGAGCTGTCATACCTCCCTTTTTACTACCCTTTCCATTTCCCGAAAAGAAGAATAAGGTATACCTTGCAATTTAAGTGACAATATTCGAAACGGGATTATTTTATTTATTTCAGAGTCGCCACTTGGAATAAATTATGGTGTCCCAAGTCACCGATTTATTTAAATCCCGAATCGAGGAAATTTCGACTTTCTAAATGAAGTCCGCGAACCAGAAATTCTAAATAAGGAATTCTGTTGACCCGAGGGAAGGTGTTAGGCACCCCCGGATCCCGTGGTTCTAGCACGGTCGCTTCAATTATTATAAATGGCTAAAAATACCTGATTTTTACATGCTTATAATTTATATGCTCTAATTAAACTTTAAACCGCTCTATTAATTTGAAACCGGACCCAAAGAAAACAAAAAAACTAATTACGACAGACTCGGACTTTTGACAAATAAAAAATATATCTGAATTACTTAATTTGAAACTATGCCGATTAAAGTCGTTGTGATACTAAAACAAGGAATCAATTTACTTGACAGTATATCCCTTAAAAAAAATTATTTTTGATTAAAGACCTTATACAAGATAATAGCTTAAAAGATTGCCTAGAATAAAATATAAATTAGTAAAAAATTTAATCGACTATGCCGGATGTGAGTATTTCGTCATGGTTCATTACTTGACATAAGATTATCCATAATATAGTGCGTTCCAATTTATTTATTTATTTATTTATTCTATTAGC
Organism: Nicotiana noctiflora; assembly: GCA_032618575.1. NCBI lineage: Eukaryota > Viridiplantae > Streptophyta > Magnoliopsida > Solanales > Solanaceae > Nicotiana > Nicotiana noctiflora. The sequence continues at coordinate 164,894 of JASVEL010007927.1, read as the reverse complement.
TAGGCTAACGCAATAGGATACCTGATGGTAATCTTAAAACCCTTTGTTGAAATCCTAGCATCTATCTTATAAATAACTATGACTTAAAATACAAACAACTATGACTTAAAATATCAAAGACATAAATCATTTAATAATCCTAAATACTTCAACATTTAAGGAAATCAAATAAAGCTAAAGGCCTAACATAATGAGTTCCTTCAAGTTCTAGTTTACAAAACTATCTACAAACTAAACTCAAATCAATTCCGATTATATGACAAGATACAGTAAAACCACATTACTAAATCATAGAACAAAAAACTAAACAAAAAGGAAAGAAAAGTAAACTATTCTGCTTCAACATCTTTATATCAACTTCTTTTGTCAATTGTCAATTGTTCTCGGCCAATGTGGTTATAAGAATATACCTGGATTTTGACAACAGAAATGAAGTAGGAAAAGATCAGTAGCAGCCCAAACAGATAGCAAACAACAACAGGCCCAGCAGTAACACGGAGACAACAACTTACAACCCAACAAAACTCGAAACCAGTTTGAAAACTATAAGGCCAAACAAGCTAACAAAGACTAATCTTTAAAGAGGCTTATAGAAAACTGAAGTTCGATTCTCAAATGGAAAAGCAAACTCAAGAAAAGGATAATGGAACAGTTTTTCCTTTCAAAGTTTCACAGACTGGACAGAAGCTCTCTCTGTTATTTTTCAATGATTGCCTTCTCTATGTGTTATGCCAGAGAACTTTTCTATGTGTGTATTTTGTGTGTTCTCAAAGATGTGTGAATTCCAGAGAGTATTTCACTGTCTGTGTGTGTGTTCACTCTCCATTTTCCAGGGAGTCTTTCTTCATTTTATAGCCTTCAAAACTCAGATTAACAACATATTTAATTACTCCAGATCTGTCCAGCACATTATTCTCTCCTTTTTTGCACTTTTCAGCTGTATAAACATGCCTCTACCCCTTTAAACAGCCCTAAAGTGCAGAAACTATATGGGATACCTGCTGTCCAGCAGGTTCCACTGCCTAAACATGTGCCTTGCACCCTCAAATTTCTATCCTAAGCTAAACAACTATATCCAATCATTTTTTGTTAACTCACAGCTAGTTAAACTCTATGATTCAAACAGCTATAACCAATTCCAATCCTATATTAGAATCAACAATGGTTCAAAACAAACAATCCAACAAACAACTCAACATTCTGAAACAAACAACAAACCGAAAAGATTTTCAATCAAGCAAACAGTGAAACACTGCCCGGAATTTCAAACAAATTTGCGAATTGAAACGACGACATTCGTTAAGTCGAATCACAACATGTATGATCGACAACAAAAGCCGACAAACAAATTCTCAAATTTGTATACCCCAAAGCCGAGAGAAAAGAAAAGAAATGAAGCAAATACGAAACTAAATGTTCGACGACGCTAATCGACGCGAACCTGTATTCAACAACATCGGTAATCCAATAGACAAAGCAGAATTTCAGAATTGACAAACTCAATGAAACAGTGTTTCGGCCAAAGAAAAGAAAAGAGAAAAACTGAAGCTAACTAATCGACGACGTTAATCGACGCGAACACGTATTTGACAACATTCGATTATACAATTACGATATGTGCAATCGATAACCAAACCCGACAAAGCAGTGATTACACAATTTCGGACAGCATGTATAAATTCAATATCGAACAACTTAACGATATTAACAACGAATCGAATTCGATTCGCAATCACTCGTTAAACAGCGAAGAATAACAAACAATCAAGTCGACCAAATAAAAGGTCCCAAGAGATGAAGAAGAAAAACAGAGAATTGATATCTGTCCGAAGAAATATCAACAAACGAAACGACCATAATCAAAACAAATAAAACAACAAGGAAAGAAAGGGAGTAAAACAGTACCTCCGATCGATTCAAAGCAGCGGCCGAGATCAATTTGAAAACAAAGCAGCGGCCGAGAATAGAAAATTCGCATTCGGGATCGAACGGACCTTAATTGAAATGTTTTCAAACGAAAACGAATCAATTAAGGTCTATTAGACCCCAATTTCTCAAAAATCCGAAACAAATAAATCCCTAAATCGGAATTTAGGGTTCTTGCAATTCGTTTTGGGGCTTGATGGTTTGGGTACGAAATAGAGACGGAAATGATGATAAGAGTGGTGTTGCGGCTATTGGTTGAAGTTAGAGGTGGCGGCTATGGAGATTGTAATGTTGAAGACGAAGAAGCTCAAAAGAGATAGCTATGTCGTTTGGTTCGCTGCTTAGTCAGAAAAAATGGTTGAACGGCGTCACTGGTTCGTGGGGGGAGTGGCCGTTGGCGTGGCGGCGGGCGGCTGGCCGGTGGTCGAAGAAGAAGGAGAGCAGGGAGGGGTGTCTCTGGCGGCTGGAGAAGAGTGAAGGAGAAAAGTGAAGATGAATAATAGGGTTTGGGGGGGTTTAGTATAATTAATTAGGGATTTAATTAGGACCGTTGGATGGATGGAAACCAACGGTCCAGATTAAAAGATGGAATTGGGGCGGGTCGGTTAATGGGCTGGGCGGACCGGGTTTTGGGTAAGGGGTTATTTGGGTTGGGCTCCTGATTTGGCATTTTGAATTGGCCCAATCCGATTTTGAACTCATTTAAATCTATTTTGCTTCTTTTCTTTTTTGTTTAAAATAAAACTAAAATTTTAAAAATCCTAAATTAACTTATAAAACCAAAATTAACTTGTCAAAGTACTAATTAACTTCTAATAGTAATTATCACATTAGATAAACATTAAAATATAATTGGGACATTAAATTCTAAAAAAAACGCAAAAATACATATTTTTGTGATTGATTTTTTTATTTTTTATATTTTGTAAAATAAACTTAAACTACTCCTAATTGCAAAGTTAGATCAAAAATGTAAATACGACCTATATTTTTTTTATTTTTATTAATTTAAACACATATAATCATGCATATACAAAAATGCAAACAATTACCAAAAATAACACGAAAATTCACAAAAATACACAACGTAAAAAAAATAGACAAGTTTTTTTTGTTTTGATTTTGTGGGAGTAATTCATGTTAGGCAAAAATCACGTGCTCACAATGAGTCGTTGCGCGAAATTTGAAGAGTTTTTGCATCGGAAAAGAGGCGGGAAACCAAAACGTCAAATCATCTTTATGACCTGCATTGAAAACAATAGTACTTATGACGCACGCCGTCAGCAGGCGACGTTTCAGAAGAGCGTGCCACGTGTGCGCGTGTATACGGACCCAATATGGGTCGGCCTTATCCGCCCAATATAGATGCGCTTCAAACACATCTCCAATAGGCGTAGGGACTATCTGTATGGGGGCAAATCGGACGTAGAATGAGGCGAGTATGTATATACGCACGACCGACTCGGACGTAGTACATGCCGGGCCCGCCTCCTTACGAGGCCGACAACATTTGGAGACGTCCTCCCTCATGGCCGCATGGCGAGAAGGATATGTCCCCGTCCATAGCAGCGCATCGACGAGCCAGTCTAGTTGGACGTCCCCGACCCCCCTTTTTTCTTATGTTTCTGCTGTAATAGTAATAGCCTTAGGGCGATGTAATAGGCTGACGAGGGGACCGCTCCTCTATATAAAGGAGGGTCCCCCTCATTTGTAACACAAGTATTAGCGATCATTAATAATACAACTCTCTCTCTCTCTCTGTCTCTCTCTCTCTCTCTCTCTACCATTTTTCTCTCTACTGTTATTATTTTACTGCTCATTTGTTCTTATACTTGATTAAACTTTATCATCTTTTCATAAGGATAACATATACACGAATTCAACGATCGATCTTCAACATATATTACCATTGATTTCGATTGACCCTTCATTTATATTGATCGATTTGCTGAAAAGTGTTCAACAACTTTTGAGTCGAACAACAATATTAGTAACAACATAGAAATAATATGAAAATAGGAACAACATGCAATCAAGAAGAACGATACACAGAAAAAGCAAAATAGTATACCTACCAGATTAGATACTCAAACTTATGACATAAGCCAAGACTCAACTACCTCCTACCCTACAACCCTAATACTCGATCTTCACGTGAACAATTACTTGTATCGTAAAAAATGAAAGTCGATGACCAAAGGGAAAAACCCCCTGCTGCTTAACTAATAGGTATTCCATAAATTCAAGGATTAAGAACTAACAACAAAACAAGTTTAGTATGAATGTTAATTGAGGATGCAACTCTTGCAAAAAATTGAACATTCATAAATAGAATAATCAACTATTAATGTAAAATGAAAATGAGAATAAGTCATACAAGACCGCATAGCGCAGTGGATTAGCGCGTTTGACTTCGGATCAAAAGGTCGTGGGTTGACTCCCACTGTGGTCGATGTTTTGTTGTATTAATTTTTGGAATAGTAAGCTATTCACTGTGGCAAGACAAATTTTGAATTTGCTTAATACCCAAGAGAAAGAGTTACTGTTCAATCTTTGTATCTTTTTCCACATTTTTACAAAACTGTGTTGTTTGAATGTTAAGATATCATAATTAAGTTTTAACAACTACAACATCTTCTTATGTTACATAACAAGATGATAATTGAGCTACTTAAGGAATCCAAATAATTCTAGCACGGAAAGATGCATATCTGCCAAAGCTCTCTTCGTTGTAGCATCATCCATTCCCAGTTTTTGTGCATACTACCTATTACCAGTGGGATCAAATCCTTGTTACACGTGAAAAGAGGAAGAGACAAATAGGTAAAAGAAATGTGACCAAACTTTCCAGATATAAGTGGAATAAAAACAACATCAACCCATTGGGATCCCACAAGTGGGGTATTAAGGTCGTAATGTGTATGCGGATCTTAACCTACTCTTGGGGTAAAGATGTTATTTCCCAAAGACTCTCAACTCGAGAGGAAGAATAAGAACAAGTAAATAACAAGAAGACCAGAAAAATAATATCAACAATATAAAAACCAGAGAAAAACAAATGGAAGAAAGCAGTAGCAAAAGCAAAGCAACACTAACACGAAAGGGTACTAGAAAATAGAAGCAGAAGATAGAAACAACCCTAATATTGGCACTCTATGAATTGAAGACAATGTACGAATCAACTAGCCTTAATAAACTTGGGACATATCAAAAAAATACATGACGACATAGTACCTTTTTACCCTAATCTTCAACATTCAAACCCTCCTGCCAACTAGCCCTAATAAACCTGAAACAGATCAGAAAACTACACAGCGACATATTAATCTTCTAGCCTAATCTTCAACATTCATACCCTCTTGTCAAGAGTCATATCTTCAGTAAGCCAAAGTCACACCATGCCTTGATTGATCACATCTTCCCCAATACTTCTTAGGCTGCCATATACCTCTTCTCCTACTTGCCTATGCCAGTCGTTCATTCCTCCTCACTATCTCACATGCACGAACCATCTAAGTCTCGCTTCACGTGTCTCATTATCCATAGGGGCCACACCCATTTTCTCCCAAATATCCTCATTTCTAATCTTATCAAATCTAATGTGCTCGCACATATATAGCAACATCCTCATTTCAGCTACGATCTTCCACTTTAAGAGTTAAAATACGCAAGTTCCGTGAGACTGCTTTGAGAAAAACAAAATCTATATATTTGTTTCCTAATTAAGAGTCAGAAAAATAGCACCTAGTTTTCTTTTGCCTCTAACAGAACCTATTAAGAATGATAAGTTTTTCTTGTTAAGTATATTTAGCATGTATATGATGAGCGAAGAAGACTCTCTCAACTGTTGCAAGACAAGTATTAGTAGCTCCAAATTGGAGCAACTGATAGTGCAAACCCCAATACTTGATCAAAAGAGCAAGCATAAGGTAAGTTCTGTATATCTAATAAGCGAGAAAAGAAGGCAAACAAAATAACAAAACTCCAACCTCATAATGCAATAATAGTAGTAATACAAAATATAACATTGCAAAATGGCAAAATATGATCCTCAACTTTGCTCTGCAACTGCTAACATCACAAACTATCTAAGTTGGATCAATTTAAACCTTAATGGCATACTTTCTAATTGGAAAGTACATCTCTTTCTTCTTCTCCCTTTCGGTCTTCAAAGATGCCTGCATATTGAACCATGATTAAGTAAGTTATTAACATGAAGTAAAGAAGCAAGAGTCAACGCAGCGAAGAAGAAGCGTTTAAAGAAGAGAATCTATTTCTATGAATTTGAAGTAAATGCTCTCAAGTCTCAACATAACAAGTATTTCAGTGTTTACCAACTTCAATATTACGATTTAGATAGAGGCTATCGGGTCAGTTCTTGGGAAAAAACCTTTAAAACTTCAACAAAATGATCATGCTACAACCATCTAGGTTTAAGCCTATAGTGGCAGCGACAAATAATGACAAGCACACTTCTGTTAAAACAAATATTTTGGATGAAATGCAACCCTTGAAGTTCGATCAAAATATCAATCCTAGCATTTCTGGGCAATTGATGGACCTAATTCTGATGCAATATTAATAACTTCCTCATGAAGAAACAAAGCAAAATGAGCACACCATTGCTAGAACTTTTTTGTTTGTGATGAATATTGGTGCAAACACTACGCTGAGCTATTTTCAGAGAGGTAGGAAAACTGCAGCTAGGTCTCCACCTCTTCTTATATTTGTATGCTATAGGGGGGAAAAGTTATCTATCTCCCCTTACATTTTCTATTTCCCTAAATCCATACAAACAACGGAGTATCATAAAGGAAAATGATCAAAGACATGTGAACATTAAGGAATCCAAGTTGGAAGGAAGCAACGAATGATATTCAGACAATCTCTTTATATTGTTATTTAAATAATGGTGGTATCCGAGCTGGCACTTGATTATTACACTGGATAGATAACTCTGTCCAAGGCTCAAATGAAACGAATAACCAATGTTTATTTGTCTATGCAAGAGATGCTATTCAGATAATCAGTGACTACAAATGTTGCTTGTTTCCCATTCATGAGATCCATTACATAACTCGTTAAACGCAGATGGAAAAAAAGACTCCTTCCTGAAGATGAAGCTGTCTAATAAAATTAAACATTTTAATGCATCACAGAAAACCACACTTCATTTTCAAGTCTGACACTGAAATCCTATAGATATATAACATATTTCAACAAACAACATGGAATTAAATTTTCCCGATCATCACTCAATTGAAAGACCAAGAGTGGAACATGTATCACTCCATGAAACACAAAGCATCTGCTTTAGACCGAAATCAGTATAAGATCAGAACAGCATAGTGATAAAATCGAGAAAATTAAAATACCTGATGTTTGGTAAGACGTTTACGAATGGCCCTTGTCTTTTTGGGACGAAGGTCAAGCGGCAAGTACTTCTTGTTCTTATAAGCTTCTCTCAGTGCTGTCTTCTGCTTCTGTGATATCACAGTCAATACTTGTGCTATTGACAACCTCACCACCTTACTGAATAAAACCACATTTCATTTCAGACAATTACTCTCTCCATCCAAAGAAAAAGAAAAATTCACAATTTACAGTAACTATTTATATATTCACTACATCCCTTTTAAGTAATAATTTTGACTATCCACATAGTTATATAAGAAAAGATTTTTGAAGCTTGTACTCTAAAAAAGCCAAATCCATAGATATGTATGTGACTTCTGCTTCTGCGATACTGCATTAACAACCCACATTTCATTTCAGAACATTATGTATTCACTACATCCCATTTATGTAATATTTTGACTAGCCAAATAGTAAAAAGATTTTTGAAACTCGTAATCTAAAACAAGCCAAAGCCATAGATATATGCGTGACTTCTGCTTATGTGATACTGCATTAACAACCCACATTTCATTTCAGAACATTAATCTCTCCATTACAAAAGACACACAATTTACATTAACTATTTATATATCTAATAAGTCCCATTTTATGTGACATTCTTCGACCAAGAACAGAACAACAAACCCATTATAATCCCACACAGTATGGTCTGGAGTTAAAGTGTACGCAGACCTTATCCCCTACCTTGCAATAGACCTTCGGCTAAGAAAATGATGGTTGGTACGTAACACATCACGTGTTGTTTTATCAAGTACATAGTTTAGAAACTTGAAGTGTAAAACAAGATAAGATATTTAGTGTGAGTTCTGCTTCTGTGATACCACATTAACCAACATTTCATTTCCGAATACAAATTTATAAATATATTAATTTCATGACGACAATAAAAAAAATTAAAAGGGGTAGAAAAGTTTACATTTTGGAGAGTTTGTTAGGGGCACCGCCAGTGACTTTAGCAACACGGAGGAGAGCAAGTTCTGCTTTAAGATCCTTTAACTGAGCCAAAAGCTCAGTCTTTGATTTTCCCCTCAGCTCATGAACCTTGATTCTTGCTAATACAACCAAAACAATAAATCAATAAAATCGTAAAATCACAAAAGTTTAACAAAAGAATTATTTTTTCACTTACCCATTTCGTCTCTCTCTCTCTCTCAAGCACTAAACGGCGATGTTAATTGAGAAACCTCAGAAACCCTAATAATTGGCAGCTGATAAGAGAACAGAAGGCTGCTGATCCAAGAAAAATATGGGCTTATAAAGTTTTTTTAGCCCAATGTGTTATAAATAAGTTGGGCTTTGCTTCTGTGCAATTTGAGGTCCATTCTGGTTCTTTATCTTATGTGACCTTGTGAAATGTCTTTTTACCACTAGACCTCATTTGAGATTTGAGACACGAAATCTTAACATATATATACTCTCTAAAATTTATACTATTTCAAAAAGGATGTTATATTAATTTTTTATTTAAAGATTCTCATTTTACTCTAAACGATAAATGAAGTGATAAAGATTTCAATGACATTTTGACATGTTACCCACGTTATTAATTTAAATCATACAATAGAATGAACAACTATGACTTCCCAAAACCAATTCTTCCAATTTGAGCTATGAGACACCAAGGTTTAAGACCCAATGATAATTATGATACATTATTATGCACATATTTAGTTTAATATCACCAGATAAAATGAATAACATTTGGTTTCCCAATTGTCAAAGTTGTTGCTCCTCTTCAAGCCTGATTTCTTGGTGCCCGAAGTTAGAACCAAGATTCAAATAAAATTGTCTTAAATGTGAAGTGAAGAGAAAAGTCAGATTATTATGATAGCGTTTGGGCATAGATTTCAAATTTATTTTGAAAAATTAAATTTGGTAAAATATGGTTTGAAGATGAAAATTTGTTTGGACATACGATTTCAAAATATATTTTTCAAACTTTTTTTGGGAAACATGTATATAATTCTCAAGTTTTGCAAATTTGGCCCAAAATCAGCACAATAGTTTATTTTGGAATTTGAAATTTGGGATTTTGGATTTTGTCACGACCCGAATTTCCCACCATCGAGATCGTGATGGCGCCTACTCGTGGTAGCTAGGAAAGCCAACTTACCTACCATTTTAATTAGTAAAACCATTATGTTGACAATTTATAGCATCGGTAATAATAACAACAACAACTGCAAAAGTTTAATTTATAAGTCTGAATAAATACGGAATACTCAACAATATCCTCTACCCAAGATTTGGTGTCACATACTTACGAACCACTAAGAATAAACTAAATACAAAGGTATGAAAGAAATATAATAGCTGTCTGTCTCGAACAATGAGGCAATAGTAAAAATGAAAACATAAGAAGAGACGCCGGGCCTGCGGACACCTGCAAGGCTACCTTAGTCTCGTGATAATAAAATCCTGCTTCCGAACTACTGCTGTTGCTGCTGCTCAAAACCTGGACTTGTGCAAAAATGCACAGAAGTATAGTATCACCACAACCGACACCATGTGGTGGTAATTGTCTAGCCTAACCCAGCGAAGTAGTGACGAGGCTAGATTGGACACCACATAAACCTGTGCAGCTATAAATATACAGCAAAAATCGAATACCAAGTAATTAACAACATGGGAGGGGGGACATGCTATGGGAAAATACTAATTAACCGTAATCTAAAGTAACAACCAAAACAGCTTAAAGTCCACAATGAAACAAGAAATCAATACTCAGACATAAAAACATGGTGTCAACAACTGTTGCAGCATGCAACCCGCTCCATAATTACTATTGTTGCGGCGTGCAACCCGCTCCACAATACCACTATTGTGGCGTGCAACCCGACCCATATCATTTATCAGTTATCATTTATCATTGTTGCGGTGCAACCCGATCCTCGGTATCATTTGTTGCGGCGTGCAATCCGCTCATCAATATCATTTAACAGAGTGATTTCCCAAATAATAATCACAATTAAGGGACATGACAATAAACAAGTATTTGACAAAATCCCGGCAAGGGAGAAAAATTTGACAAATTCAACCAAACATTCCGACAAGGGAATAATTGACAATACTTTCTTACTTTCCTTATTTCATAATTCGCTTTTCTATTTTTGAGCCAACGCTCTAAATAATCAAGTCATCTCATATACCTTCAATATTTGTATCACAATTCGAGCCAGTGCTCCCAAGAATCTGTGACGACCCGGCCCGTCGTCACGGAAATTACCACCCCGTTATGTTGAAATTGTATGTTTTATACTTTTATATCAGGTGTTAAAGTCTATCGGGTGAGTTAGGAGTGAATTGGATTGAAAATGAGGCATATAGCCTTTGTGAAGGAAACTTGAATAAGGAAAGTCAACCCGGAGTAGACTATTTGGTTAGAGGGCTCGGAATCGGATTCTTATGATTCGGTTAGTTCCGGAAGGTGATTTGTGACTTAGGGGAGAAATCGGAATTTAATTTGGAGGCCCGGTGTAGAAATAGGCTTGAATTGGCTAAGATTGAATTTCGGCGAAATCCGAACGGTAGGTGAGATTTTGATCCGGGAGTCGGAATGGAATTCCGACAGTTGCAGTAGCTCCGTTAGGTGATTTTGGATGTGCCTGCAAAATTTCAGGTCATTCGGACGTCGTTTGGTCGGGTTTTTGATCGAATGTGTAATTTGGAATGTTTTAAGGAATTTAGGCTTGAATTCGATGCGAATTATGGGTTTTGATGTTGTTAGACGTGTTTTGAGGATTGAAGCAAGTTCGAATAAGGTATTAAGATGTGTTGGTATGTTTGGATGAGGTCCCGGGGGCCTCGGGGTGTTTTCGGATGGTTAAACGGGAGAAAATTGTGGAAAAATTGCAGGTTGGGATCCTGCTTCTGTTGTTTCCGCTCCTGCGGAATTTTGGACGCAGGAGCGTGTCCGCAGAAGCGGATGAGATGCGCAGGAGCGGCCGGTTACGCAGAAGCGGAAGCCATTCCGCCGAAGCGGGGTTGCTGGTGCGAGCCAGTGATCGCAGAAGCGAAGGGGAGAAAATGGGCATGGTCCGCAGAAGCGGACATTTTACCGTTTGGGCGAGACTGCAGAAGTGGTCAATGATGCGCAGAGGCGGATGTGTCCGCAGAAGCGGAAGCTTCTTCGCAGAAGCGGGCCCGCTTAAGCGGCCCTTTGCTCGTAGAAGCGGAAATGGCCGGCTAGGCCTGGAACCGCTGAAGCGACCCTTTGGTCGCGGATACGGGCTCGTAGGAGCGGAAAATATTCCGCAGAAGCGAAAATCGCTGTAAGTAAGTGTATCGGAAGTTAGAAAAATTTCAGAACATTTCACACATTTTGGGTCTCGGCTTTAGAGGCGATTTGGGCGATTTTGAAGAGAAATTCAAGGGAAATCATCAGGGTAATCATCTATGGACTTAAACTATGATTAGTATTGGTAATATCATGCAATTATATCATGAAAATGGAGGAATTTGGGGTAATTTATGGAGGATTTAGCCCTAGACTTGAACTTTAGAAAATCAAGGTTTTGAATGGGCAAATGGAGTCCGAATTTGGTAAATTGATATGCTTAGACTCGTATTGAGATGAGGGTTCCGAATATGTGACTTTCGTGATTTTTCGATAAGCGTACCGAAAGTCGAGTTTTGACAACTTTGGGAATTTTGATGTAAATTGAGCTATATTGATTGGGTGTCGTCCCATTGGCCTAATTTGTTGTGTTTCTACTGTATTTGATCAGATTTTACGCGTGCGGAGCTTGATTCTCGTGGCAAGGGCATTGCGGAATAGTCGTCGCGCTGTAGTGAGGTGAGTAATAGATGTGGGTGATGACCAGCGGGTTCGAAACCCCAGTATACCACTTTGTGACGCTGTATAGCGGCGAGACACGCACACTCTTGAGAGTGCGGGGTCGATTATGAACTGGAGACTACATATTAGTCCAACCTGTTGATACTGTATTATAGGCTATTCTTGAGTCGTCGAACCTCCTTCTCGGATGGTTGCATATATATATATTGTAATGATGGCCACTCTTGAGCCGAGGAACCCCCTTCTTGGGCGGTTGAGTATACATGTGGGCCGTGAGCCAGTTATTGGATCCCGCGAGGATCGTTATCATTGTCTTATCATATAGACATGCTAGTTTACTACTAGTCCGCAGCTATTTTTGTTATTATGCTAATTCCAATCTCTCGAACTTGATATTACTGTTTTCCAACTGAAAAATGATAAAAGAGTTTTCAAAAACTACTTTTGAGCCTGCGAGGCTGTATCTGCATATTAGCTGACTAGTAGTGGATCGAGCTGCACGCCGCAGCGAGATATATGTTGGATCGGACTGCACGCCGCAGGAATATCTCTATGAGATGTGCTTGGGCTGTAGGAGCCCCTCCGGAGTCTGAACCCCCACAGTGAGCACGGGTACCCAAAAATTGGAGTCGGGCTACACGCCGTAGCGGTCATATCATGCATTGCATTGCATTTAGCTACATCTGCTAGCTGTTATGCTATTTATTGGTATTTGTTGGAACAGGTACAGTGAAGATTGATTCTATGACAGGGTAGTTGATTATAGCTTTACATAGTGCTTTATTGCGGATTTCTTATCTGCGCTGTCTTACCCTTGTTTATTACCACTGAGTCTGGCAGTACTCATTTTACTCCCTGCACCTTGTGTGCAGATCCAGGTACCTCTCAGCAGTGATCCAGTAGCTGTGCGAGGTGACGTTTGTGGATATTCGAGGTAGCTGCAGAGTCCGCAGGACCCGACATTCCTTCCTACTGTCTTTTGATTTTGTATTGACATTTCTTTCCGCACTTGGTATCTTGTAAACCTTTATACACTCATGTTCAGTAGAGGCTCATGACTCTTGACCCTTGGTCTATGGGAGTTGATGTATTATGGGACTTGGTTCCCCGTTTTCGTTACATGTATTGCTTTTATTTCGTCAATTAATTTGCTTAAATGGGTTAAAGAGAGCTTCTTGCTCCGTGGTTGATATGGATTGGTCAGGCTGGCTTAGCAATGTGCTGGGCACCATCACGACCGGATTTGGGGTCGTGACAAGTTGGTATCGAAGCCTAGGTTTACTAGGCCTCATGAGTCTTGAGCCGGTTAGTAGAGTCTTGTGGATCGGTACGGGGACGCCTGTACTTATCCTCGGGAGGCTGCGAACCTTTAGGAAACACTTCACTTTTCTTGAACTCTATCGTGCGATCTTGTTGTTCTGAGAACTGAACTTCTATATTCTATTCTCTCGCAGATGGCGAGAACGCGAGCATCAGGACGAGGTGGACGACCTCCATTGCCACCTGTTAGAGGCCGTGGGCGCGGTCGTGCTAGAGTTAGAGGTAGGGCGGCTGAGGCAGTACCAGCTGACCCGCCTGTTGTACCAGTTCAGGAGCAGCCCCCAGTGGTTGAAGCCCCAGCAGTCCCAGTTCAGGGCCAGACTATATCCATTGCTATTCCTGGTCTTCAGGAGACTCTTGCACAAATATTATCAGTGTGTTCCGGTTTGGCTCAGGTAGTTTCAGCTACCGCTACTGTAGCGACATCTCAGTCAGGGGGTGGTCAGCAGACCTCTGCAGCTCGCACACCTGATCCGGTTGTTCAGGGGACTTTAGACGCCAGAGGCAGTCCCCGCTCAGGTGGTTGCACCGGTTATTCCTCCAGCTGCACCAGCTCCAGCTCCAGAGCATATGGTTCAGGTTATGCCCGAAGACGAGCAGCGTCATCTTGAGAGATTTGGTAGACTTCAGCCACCCCATTTCAGTGGCGTTGAGGGCGAGGATGCCCAGGGTTTCTTGGATAAATGTCGGAAGATGCTGCGTACGGCTGGTATTCTTGAGTCCAGCGGAGTTTCATTTACTACATTTCAGTTCACTGGTCCCGCATTTGATTGGTGGGAGGAGTTTGAGAGGCGTAGGCCTGCAAGAGCAGCACCTCTCACATGGCAGCAGTTCTCTACTCTCTTTCTAGAGAAATATGTACCTCGGTCTCGTCGCGAGGAGCTACGTCGCCGGTTCGAGTGGTTGATTCAGGGCGACATGTCTGTGACTCAGTATGAGCTTAGATTCACTCAGTTGGCTAGGCATGCCACATGGATGATCCCCACTGATAGGGAGAGGATCAGGAGGTTCATTGATGGCCTCAACTACTCTATCCGTATTCTTATGACCGGCGAGCGAGTTCTGTCATCATCGTTTGAGCAGGTAGCTGATATGGCACGCTCCATTGAGGCGGATCGTCGCCGAGAGAGAGAGGAGCGGGAGGCCAAGAGGCATCGAGGTTCTGGTAGCTTTAGTGGTGCTCCATCTAGAGGGCAGTTTCAGCAGGGTAGAGGTCGCTCATCTAGACCTTCTCGGTCAGGCCGCCCTGAGCATAGCGGAGCTTTTTCTTCTGGTCGTGGCCGCCAGGTTTTCCAGTAGGGCCTGTCTTCGCTTAGTGCCCTCCTAGCTCAGAGTACAACACCTACTTCTTCAGCCTAGGGTTCGTCTGTGGCGAGGGGTTCCCTTCAGTCCCTTTCTCCAGCGCTAGGCAGCGGCAGGACTCAGCAGAGGGATCAGCCCTCCTCTTCAGCACCATCTCAGTCTAGTAGAGGTGGAGGTCAGTCTTCTCGTGGTCGCCCCAGGGGCGAGGAGAGATCCGGTGGAGGCCAGGCACGGTTCTATGCACTTCCTGACAGGCGTGATGCAGTTGCCTCCGATGCTGTGATTACAGGTATCATTTCTGTCTGTCACAGAGATGCCTCTGTTCTATTTGATCCGGGGTCCACATATTCTTACGTGTCCTCTTATTTTGCACATCATTTGGGTGCGACTCGTGGTAGTCTTGATTTACCTGTTCATGTATCCACCCCCGTGGGTGATACGATTGTTGTGGATCATGTCTATAGATCCCGTGTTATATCTATTGGGGGTCTGGAGACCCAGGCAGATTTGTTATTGTTGGGGATGGTGGACTTTGATGTTATATTGGGTATGGACTGGTTGTCTCCGTACCATGCTATATTGGACTGTCATGCTAAGACAGTTACGTTGGCCATTCCTGGTATTTCTCGGATTGAGTGGCGGGGTTCGACCGATTTCGTCCCTAGCCGTGTTATTTCGTTCCTAAAAGCTCAGAAGATGGTTGAAAAAGGGTGTCTATCGTACTTAGCTTTTGTGAGAGATGTGGGAGCCGAGTCTCCTAGCATTGATTCCGTACCTGTTGTGAGGGACTTCCCAGATGTATTCCCCTCAGACCTGCCGGGCATGCCGCCGGACAGGGATATTGATTTTGGCATTGACTTGGTGCCGGGCACCCAGCCCATATCCATTCCTCCTTATCGAATGGCACCAGCCGAGTTGAAAGAACTAAAAGAGCAGCTTCAAGAGCTTCTGGATAAGGGTTTCATCCGCCCTAGTGTGTCTCCGTGGGGTGCGCCGGTATTATTTGTTAAAAAGAAAGATGGTTCCATGCGAATGTGTATTGATTATAGGCAATTGAACAAAGTGACGGTGAAGAACAAGTACCCTCTACCGCGCATAGATGATTTGTTTGATCAGTTACAGGGGTGCGAGGGTGTTTTCTAAGATCGATCTTCGTTCAGGCTATCATCAGCTGAAGATCGGGGACTCGGATATTATGAAGACTGCATTCAGGACCCGATATGGTCATTATGAGTTTCTTGTGATGTCGTTTGGGCTGACCAACGCCCCAGCAGCATTTATGCATCTGATGAACAGTGTGTTCAAGCCTTATTTGGATTCATTTGTGATTGTGTTCATTGATGACATTCTAGTCTACTCCCGTAGTCAGGAGGAGCATGCTCAGCATTTGAGCATTGTGTTGCAGAGATTGAGGGAGGAGAAGCTATATGCTAAATTCTCTAAGTGCGAGTTTTGGCTCGAGTCCGTAGCATTTCTGGGACATGTGGTGTCTCGTGATGGTATTCAGGTTGATCAGAAAAAGATAGAGGCGGTGCAGAGTTGGCCTAGACCGTCCTCAGCTACAAGAGATCAGGAGTTTTCTTGGTTTGGCGGGGTATTATCGCCGGTTTGTTCAGGGATTTTCATCCATTGCTTCTTCATTGACTAAATTGACCCGGAAGGGTGCACCATTCGTGTGGTCGGATGAGTGCGAGGAGAGCTTTCAGAAGCTCAAGACAGCTTTGACCACAGCTCCAGTGTTAGTATTGCCATCAGCTTGAGGTTCATATACCGTTTATTGTGATGCCTCGAGAGTGGGGATAGGTTGTGTGTTGATGCAGGGAAGGTAAGGTAATTACTTATGCTTCTCGGCAATTGAAGCAACATGAGAAGAACTATCCTGTTCATGACTTGGAGCTAGCCGCCATTGTTCATGCATTGAAGATTTGGAGGCACTATTTGTACGGTGTGTCTTGTGAGGTGTATACCAACCATCGTAGTCTCCAGCACTTGTTCAAACAGAAAGACCTTAATTTGAGACAACGGAGATGGTTGGAGTTGCTGAAGGATTATGACATTACTATATTATATCATCCGGGGAAGGCCAATGTGGTGGCCGATGCTTTGAGCCGGAAGGCGGTCAGTATGGGGAGCTTGGCATATATTCCAGCCGAGGAGAGGCCATTTGCTTATGATGTTCGGGTGCTAGCCAATCGGCTAGTGAGGTTAGATATTTCGGAACCCAGCCGGGTATTGGCTTGTGTTGTATCTCGGCCATCTCTATATGATCGTATTCGTGAGCGCCAGTATGATGATCCACATTTGGCTGTCCTGAGGGACAGAGTTCAGCATGATGATGCTAGAGATGTCACCATTGATAGTGACGGCATATTGAGAATGCAGGGCCGGATATGTGTGCCCAATGTTGATGGCCTTCGTGAGTTAATTCTGGAGGAGGCCCATAGTTCGCGGTATTCTATCCATCCAGGAGCCGCGAAGATGTATCAAGATTTGAAACAGCACTATTGGTGGAGAAAGATGAAGATGGACATTGTCAGATATGTAGCACGGTGCCTCAACTGTCAGCAGGTTAAGTACGAGCATCAGAGGCCCGGTGGTGTATTTCAGCGCATTGATATTCCCGAGTGGAAATGGGAGAGGATCACTATGGACTTTGTTACTGGACTCCCTCGGACGGCGAGGACGTTTGATTCTGTATGGGTGATTATGGATAGACTGACCAAGTCAGCTCACTTCATTCCAGTTAGTACTACCTACTCATCGGAGCGGTTGGCATCGATCTTTATTCGAGAGATTGTTCGGTTGCATGGAGTCCTAGTGTCTATCATATCCGACAGGGGTACTCAGTTCACTTCTCAGTTTTGGAGAGCATTTCAGCGAGAGATGGGTACGCGGGTTGAGTTGAGTACGGCATTTCACCCCCAGACAGACGGACAGTCTGAGCGTACTATTCAGATCTTGGAGGATATGTTGCGAGCCTGTGTGATTGATTTTGGTGGTTCGTGGGATGAGTTCCTACCACTTGCTGAGTTTGCCTACAACAACAGTTATCAGTCGAGTATTCAGATGGCCCCGTATGAGGCATTGTATGGCAGACGGTGTAGATCCCCCGTGGGATGGTTTGAGCCTGGTGAGGTTAGATTGATAGGGACTGAGTTAGTCCAGGATGCTCTGGATAGAGCAAAGTTGATCCAGGAGAGGCTTCGTACAGCACAGTCTCGTCGGAAGAGTTATGCGGACCGTAGAGTTCGAGAGTTGTCTTTCATGGTTGGTGACAGAGTATTGTTGAAGGTTTCACCTATGAAGGGTGTCATGAGGTTTGGGAAGAAAGGAAAGTTGAGTCCCAGGTACATTGGCCCTTTTGAGATACTTAGGAGAGTTGGAGAGGTGGCATATGAGTTGGCGTTGCCGCCCAGCTTATCCAGCGTTCATCCAGTATTCCATGTGTCTATGCTCCGGAAGTACATTGGAGATCCGTCTCATGTATTAGATTTCAGCACCATTCAGCTTGATGGTGATTTATCCTATGAGGTGGAGCCTATTGCCATTTTGGGACGTCAAGTGAGAAAATTGAGGTCTAAGGAGATTGCATCGGTTAAGGTTCAGTGGAGAGGTCGACCCGTGGAGGAGGCCACTTGGGAGACCGAGCGGGAGATGCGGAGCAGATATCCTCACTTGTTTGAGACTTCAGGTATGTTTCTTGACCCGCTCGAGGACGAGCGTTTGCTTAAGAGGGGGAGAATGTGACGACCCGGCCCGTCGTCACGGGAATTACCACCCCGTTATGTTGAAATTGTATGTTTTATGCTTTTATATCGGTGTTAAAGTCTATCGGGTGAGTTAGGAGTGAATTGGATTGAAAATGAGGCATATAGCCTTTGTGAAGGAAACTTGAATAAGGAAAGTCAACCCGGAGTTGACTATTTGGTTAGAGGGCTCGGAATCGGATTCCGATGATTCGGTTAGTTCCGGAAGGTGATTTGTGACTTAGGGGAGCGATCGGAATTGAATTTGGAGGCCCGGTGTAGAAATAGGCTTGAATTGGCTAAGGTTGAATTTTGGCGAAATCCGAACGGTAGGTGAGATTTTGATCCGGGAGTCGGAATGGAATTCGACAGTTGCAGTAGCTCCGTTAGGTGATTTTGGATGTGCCTGCAAAATTTCAGGTCATTCGGACGTTGTTTAGTCGGGTTTTTGATTGAATGTGTAATTTGGAATGTTTTAAGGAATTTAGGCTTGAATTCGATGCGAATTATGGGTTTTGATGTTGTTAGACGTGTTTTGAGGATTGGAGCAAGTTCGAATAAGGTATTAAGATGTGTTGGTATGTTTGGATGAGGTCCCGGGGGCCTCGGGGTGTTTTCGGATGGTTAAACGGGAGAAAATTGTGGAAAAATTGCAGGTTGGGATCCTGCTTCTGTTGTTTCCGCTCCTGCGGAATTTTGGACGCAGGAGCGTGTCCGCAGAAGCGGACGAGATGCGCAGGAGCGGCCGGTTACGCGTGGCGGAAGCCGTTCCGCCGAAGCGGGGTTCGCCGGTGCGAGCCGGTGATCGCGAGCGAAGGGGAGAAAATGGGCATGGTCCGCGAAGCGGACATTTTACCGTTTGGGCGAGACTGCAGAAGCGGTCAGTGATTCGCAGAGGCGGATGTGTCCGCAGAAGCGGAAGCTTCTTCGCAGAAGCGGGCCCGCTTAAGCGGCCCTTTGCTCGCAGAAGCGGAAATGGCCGGCTAGGCCTGGAACCGCTGAAGCGACCCTTTGGTCGCGGATACGGGTGCGTAGGAGCGGAAAATATTCCGCAGAAGCGAAAATCGCTGTAAGTAAGTGTATCAGAAGTTAGAAAAATTTCAGAACATTTCACACATTTTGGGTCTCGGCTTTAGAGGCGATTTTGACGATTTTGAAGACAAATTCAAGGGAAATCATCAGGTAATCATCTATGGACTTAAACTATGATTAGTATTGGTAATATCATGCAATTATATCATGAAAATGGAGGAATTTGGGGTAATTTATGGAGGATTTAGCCCTAGACTTGAACTTTAGAAAATCAAGGTTTTGAATGGGCAAATGGAGTCCGAATTTGGTAAAATTGATATGCTTAGACTCGTATTGAGATGAGGGTTCCGAATATGTGACTTTCGTGATTTTTCGATAAGCGTACCGAAAGTCGGGTTTTGACAACTTTGGGAATTTTGATGTAAATTGAGCTATATTGATTGGGTGTCATCCCATTGGCCTAATTTGTTGTGTTTCTACTGTATTTGATCAGATTCTACGCGTGCGGAGCTTGATTCTCGTGGCAAGGGCATTGCGGAATAGTCGTCGCGCTGTATTGAGGTGAGTAATAGATGTGGGTGATGACCGGCGGGTTCGAAACCCCGGTATACCACTTTGTGACGCTGTATAGCGGCGAGACACGCACACTCTTGAGAGTGCGGGGTCGATTATGAACTGGAGACTACATATTAGTCCAACCTGTTGATACTGTATTATAGGCTATTCTTGAGTCGTCGAACCTCCTTCTCGGATGGTTGCATATATATATATTGTAATGATGGCCACTCATGAGCCGAGGAACCCCCTTCTTGGGCGGTTGATTATACATGTGGGCCGTGAGCCAGTTATTGGATCCCGCGAGGATCGTTATCATGGTCTTATCATATAGACATGCTAGTTTACTACTAGTCCGCGGCTATTTTTGTTATTATGCTAATTCCAATCTCTGGAACTTGATATTACTGTTTTCCAACTGAAAAATGATAAAAGAGTTTTCAAAAACTACTTTTGAGCCTGCGAGGCTGTATCTACATATTAGCTGACTAGTAGTGGATCGGGCTGCACGCCGCAGCGAGATATATGTTGGATCGGACTGCACACCGCAGGGATATCTCTATGAGATGTGCTTGGGCTGTAGGAGCCCCTCCGAGTCTGAACCCCCACGGTGAGCACGGGTACCCAAAAATTGGAGTCGTGCTACGCGCCGTAGCGGTCTTATCATGCATTGCATTGCATTTAGCTACATCTCGTAGTCTGTTATGCTATTTATTGGTATTTGTTGGAACAGGTACGGTGAAGATTGATTCTATGACAGGGTATTCGATTATAGCTTTACATAGTGCTTTATTGCGGATTTCTTATCTGCGTCTGTCTTACCCTTGTTTATTACCACCGAGTCCGGCGGTACTCATTTTACTCCCCGCACCTTGTGTGCGGATCCAGAGGTACCTCTCGGCGGTGATCCGGTAGGCTGTGCGAGGCGACGTTTGTGGATATTCGAGGTAGCTGCGGAGTCCGCAGGACCCGATATTCCTTCCCCCTGTCTTTTGATTTTGTATTGACATTTCTTTCCGCACTTGGTATCTTGTAAACCTTTATACACTCATGTTCGGTAGAGGCTCATGACTCTTGACCCTTCGGTCTATGGGAGTTGATGTATTATGGGACTTGGTTCCCCGTTTTCGTTACATGTATTGCTTTTATTTCGTCAATTAATTTGCTTAAATGGGTTAAAGAGAGCTTCTTGCTCCGTGGTTGATATGGATTGGTCAGGCTGGCTTAGCAATGTGCTGGGCGCCATCACGACCGGATTTGGGGTCGTGATAGAATCAAATAATCATTTTATTGTTCACATGTTATTCACAATATTAAGAAATCCTCCAATAAATACGGAGTTTATAGCCAAGTCATGATAATCACATTATAAGGACTCACAGTCATGCTAGACACTAATGTATAGATACTCGTCACCATACCTATACATCAAACTCGATCGCATAACAATTAGCAACAAGACTCAACTCCTATTCCCTCAAGCTAGGGTTAGACCATACACTTACCTCAAAGCCTTGAAATCCGCTTAATCCCCAACTATTGCTTTACCTCGTGATTCCACCTCCAATACAGTGATATCTAGGCATAATCAATTTAATAATATCAATAAGGACTCAATAGTAGCATCCCATTAGACGCCGTACCCACACGGTCCAAACTCGAGGCTCGGACCAAAAATCAATCACCCATAACCCCACGAGTCCAAAGATATAATTTATTTTAAGATTCGACCCCAAATTGAGGTTGAATTATCCAAAATTCTCAAAAACCCTAACTTTACCCAAAACCCATAATTTCTACCTTGAACTTCATGATTTAGGGCTAGGATTTCAGTAATTAATGAAGGAAATTGAAAAAATTAAGTTGAACAATGCTTAGCCAAGAAGTTTTGACAATTGTGAGCTTCAATGGATGCCTAAGTGCTTGGAGAAGAAAAGGTTTCGTGTGTTTTTATGAAAATCCCATCACTGGTTCTGTTTTTAACTTAAAAATTTACTGGGCAAAATTACCTTACGCGATCGCGGGACTAGAGATGTGATCGCGAAGGGTAAACTGGTAAGCTATCGCGATTGCGTGGAAAAGGACGCGAATGCGTGGAAGGGGATTGCTGGGGTCCAGGAACTTGTTATACGCGATCGCGTGAAGGGATGTGCGATTGCGTTAAGGAAGCTACCAATGCTATGTGATCGTGATTGAAGTGATGCAATCGCGATGAATGCAAAGCTGAAGCTTCGCGAACGCGTGAGGCCTAGTGCGAACCCGATGAGTAAAATCACTGTGCTTCTGTTGCAGATTTTCTACAATATTTTTTAACTCCAAACCACTCCTCAAGAAATACGAGTTCAAATCAAAGTTCGTGCTAGTTGAATTTAAGATCATCGTTTGTATAACTACATATTCAAGATAAAGATCAAAAGCCCTTAAATTTATATTAGAAAAAAAGAATCAGGGGAACAATAGAGATTGTAACACTCAAATCACTTGAAGTAAAATATTACGATTGTTGCAATATCTTTCAATCTTATTTTATTTTCTTGAAGCAAAATTTATAGTCTACAACCATAAAGTATTATTAGCACTCCCTTCATCTTTTCAAGCTTTATAAAAAATAATTAAAAATTGCATATAGCTTGTAATGTACTAAGAGAGAGTATTGAAAAAAGGTCAAATACCTCTAACATATTAGGTTTAGCTCAAATTTACTTTCCTTCTACTTATTGGGTCGTAAATACGCTCAGTAATAATTTTTTGTTGCAGACGAAAAAACGCTTATCTTTGAACTTCATTCTAAATGGGTCTTGACATTTTTTCATGGGATTTTTACCTACCTATATCATATATGAAACCTTATTACCCTAAATGTGAATAGTTTGTTAATTACCTGCCCAGTCCACGTTTTACCTACAAATTTTGTACCATTCGATTAATAGGCATTAAAATGACAGAATATTCCCTAAAAATGAGCTAAAATTAAGGAGAGAATCTTGGTGTTAATTGATTCTACATTAAATTCAATTTTTAAAAAGGAAAAGGAGATTTCTCATCTATGTATTTTTCTCTAGAACTACAATTCAAATTCTCAAAAAAAAAATGAACAATTCAAATTTTTGAGAGGATGTTGACCAACTAATTGGATCAGAATGTCTATAGAACAATTCAAATCTTATCAAAAGTTAATAAGAAGGTCTACATAACAATTCAATATGTTAATAAGATCAGAAAGTTAGTGTTGTTGGTCTGCTTTCAACTAATCAAGTCAAGTGTTGATTTCGAGAGGAAGTGTTGAAAAAAAAACGAACAATTCAAAGTTGAAAAAAATATGTTCTTTCATATCACCATTGATAGCCATTAGAAAGCTTGAAAGCTTTGAATTTAAATTTGGATTTTCAAAAATCATTATTTGTTTGGATTGAGTGTTGTTGTAAATAATTCGAAATATGTTTAGGAGTTTATATCTCAATTTTGAGGGGTTTTGGTGAAGATTAGACTTGGTTTTGACAGAATTTCACATTGAAACTCGTTGAAGAAGAAGAAAAAGACATATTTCCAGAAATTATAGATAAGTTGAAGATAAAGTGTAGATAAGTTGCAGAAATGTAGATAAATTATAGATAAATTGTAGATTTTTTGTAGATAAATTGTAGACTGGGAAAACTAAAACTTCTACAAGTCTTCTATAATTTTGTCGAAAATGTCATATGCTACAATTGAAATGAGAATTGGGATATTAAAATTCAATATATTCAGTTTTGTAGATATCTTGTAGTTAAAAAATTTACAAACAAACTATAAATTAGTTTAAGTATTGTATAAAGTTGTATTGTTTTTAAGAGTATCTACAAAATTACTACATTTATACGACAATTAAACTACAATCTTATGTAAAAAAAAATGGTGACAATAAAATTTGTTCTTCATCTACAAAATTTCTACAAATAAACTATAATTGCACCCACACTATCAACTTTATTGTCTTCTCAATTAAAGATTCATTTCAATATAAATCAATTCCTTGTGACAACTCCAACAATTTTCAAATCATTACAAAAGCTGTGAAAGAAGCATATGAACATGCCGAGAAATCAAATATATAAGTTAAAAGCTTGATTTTGACCAACACATCAAATCATTTAGACGAATACAAAGTTTGAATTGGATGAAAATGGTGGGGAAAGTGAATGAAGGTGATAAGAATTGTGGGTTGCTGCTATACGAATAAAGGGGAAAGAAAATTGAAGAAAGAGAAAATGTGGGGGGGGGGGGAGGGGGACGCGGAAAATTAACCGTGTGGATGAGGGAGAAGTGGATAAAAATATTAATTGGAAGATTTTGTCCCTAAATACAAGCCTACATTAAATGATAGTATAATTAAAATCTTAATTTGAATTATGGTACATAAATTGAAAGTTGGTATGCTTAAATGTAATAAACACAAACCTTAAACATGGAAAGTAATAAGGTTTGCATATGTAAAAATTCCTTTTTTTCATTTGTCATATCACAAATATTTTTTATTAACTTGACATTCCATGTGATTTGAGATATCTTAATCTTTAGATGGCTAATAATAGAAATAAAAATTGCCAGAACCAAAGATAAGAAAATACCATAGGGAGAGAAAAGAGAAGTTCATTACACTATTGATCATCGTTGATTCAATTAAATCTTTGGCAAGGGCAATGTGGATTTTACAGGATTTATATGCATAGAAATCGCCAGCGAGCCGAATTAGCATTACCGAGGTCAGAAGAAGGTATACTTCGAGATGATGTCAGTATAATTCAATGATGATAGGTTATAATTTTATATTTTAGTCGCTTATTACAATCTAATTTACTGCACTTTAATTGAGTTAAGCTTTAATCGCTAGTATTTTGCACTAGTTGTATATTTTATGCCTTGTAGGAGTGTTTCCGAGCTATGTAGATATTATGAAATGAATTCAAATGATTTGAAGCTTTGAAGTATGAGTAAAATCCCAAGGAATTAAACCGGGATCGTGTTCGGGGATCAACGTATGATAGTTAAGAAAGAAACGAAGAATCGAGCGGGCATAAGGCGCATTGTCTAGTAAATGCACATAAATTTTCGCTCTATGTTTGTGCTCCACAATATATCGTTGGAAAACTATTTGAAAGGGCTACAACTTTAATATTTTACATTTTTGCGAATTCCCACTACAGTAGTGCATGGTGCGGCGCGCGCCGGGCCTGTGAAAATTTTCAGCTGCCTGTCAAAATCAGCTCTCTGAATTCCCCACAAGCACACTGCGTGGCGCGTCGCCCCATGCGATGCGTCTGTGCAAATTTTACAGAGTCAGAGTCCTATTTCGCGCAGGAAAAGGTGTTTCATTTGGGTCTGTCCCTATTTGGCATAAATCATATAAAAATACTATCTTGAGTAGACGTGGATATACTTTTGACATAATTTAGACCTAAGGAGGCTAAGCAGACCGGGGATTCGGCCTAAGGAGGCAAGAACACACTAGGAGCAAGGCGAAGAATTCTTCTACGATTTTTTCTCTTTCTTCTTCCTATTTTCTATTATTGGTTATGAATTCTAGTATTATAGTTTTGCATACTATTATGAATAGTTAATTTGTTATCTAGGATTTTGATAGAACCTATTGGAGGATGATTTTTCGGGTACGTTTATATAGATTTACTGTAGTATTTTCTCTATTTGTTCAACTATGTTTTTATTATAGTTGGTTGAAGAGCTCTCAATCGGTTGTGCCTATTTAGTATGTATTACTCGGGAGAGAGTGCATTTTTAGGTAGTTTTTGAACAACATCACTCTTATTATATATGAAAGATCAATACCAAGGGTTTAAAGGTGGGATTAGGGATAACAAAACCTTGGTGCGATCCGAGTGAGCCATACTTAATGCTAACTAGCGTAATTTGAGAGAATTTATCTAATAAATTATAGTATTACTCGGGAGAGAGTTACGACACTTAGAGGGCTTATGATCAGTAGAGAATGCTTAGGCGAATTTATATAAAACACAGCAGTAAAGATTCCAAAAATAGTTGAAATCATAACTCTAGACCTCCTTAATCTTTTCTCCAACTCATAGTATCTTTAGTTGTTAATCTACTACTTTAAAGTTAGTTAATTAGATACAAGACTTAATATTTTAACATAGAAATTGTTCGAGCTGGTCTTCTTAGCAATATTAAATAATTGTAGCTAAGCCTTAGTTCTTTGTAGGATTCGACTCCCGACTTGTAAACCGGATAATATTTGCAATGACCGCTTAGTCCTTTTTATAAGGCATTGTTGGGCGTGATCAAATTTTTGCGCCATTTCTGAAAAACTAATGGTGTAGCTGTAGGTGTATATTACTAGGCATCAAGTTTGAATTTTTATTTTTATTTATTTATATTTGATTTTTTTTGTTTTACTTATTAATTTGACAAACATGGCATCTTGGGATTACGAGAATTTTGATGTAGGTAATTCTACTTTTGATCCTCCTTATGCATTTAGTGGGAGGAAACCACCAAGGCAAAATTATCAAAATATTTTCAAGAGCGAGTTATGTACACCAACTCATTCTTATATGTGGAATGTGTGTGATATGTGTAGTGGTCAAGATGGTCACTTTCATGGTTGTGCTTATATTTCTTATCTTCTCCCAACCACTTACTTTGATAGTTCTTCTTTTTCTTATGAGGATAATATGAACAAAGAACCTAGGGAAACTGACCTATAGGAGATCAAAGGTATATTAAAGTGCCATGTGGAACAATATGATGAGAAAGCACGGCAGATACAAAGGCAAGAGGCAACTATTCACAACTTGGAGGCTGTCACGACCCTGGTTCACCAATCGTGAACCTGTCATGACGACACCCATCTTTTGTGACTAGGTAAGCCTAACACATTGCAGAATATGCAATTTCATGAACAAAAGAGAAGATAACAGCGGAATAATGTATATGAAATGTAATAAATGCCGCTCGGTACATACACTTCGCCAAATACCACTAGGCAATATACTACTAAGACCCGGAAACCCACGGGCAACACAGACTAAGAAAGAGTACAACTGTGGCTCTATACATCAAGAGTGTCTATACAACGAAAATAAGGGAAATAACTGATATCACTAATGAGAATAGAAGGGACTCTCCGGATCCACGGACGTAGCAGATCATACCTTAAGTCTCCTGAAAGTGCTCCTAAATCACCTGTAATGTGCCTGATCTGATGTACCTGGATCTGCATAACAAAAGTGTGTAGAAGAATAGTATGAGTACACCACGGCGGTACTCAGTAAGTGCCAAGCCTAACCTCGATGGAGTAGTGACGAGGAAGGTCAAGGCCCTACCGGGAAATAATAACATAATGATGATAATAATATCGAGCATTTCAAATAAGAATGAGACTGAAATAACAACAATAAAGTAAATACTGCAACCGTATACAATTAAGCTAACAAAGAGTAACTGTCACGACCCCAAACCCCGGTCATGATGGCGCCCAACACATTGCTAGGCAAGCCCGACCGTCTTATCCAATTACCAGCCAAGTATAATTAATACTAATTAATCGGCGTGATTAGCTTGTTTTCATAACAAATCAAGAAGTGTAGAAATGAAATACAAGAACGCAGTCCCAACCAAATCTTGGTGTCACAAGTCTGAGCCTCTACAAATGAGATCTACTACACAATCAAGTCTAACCAGAATGAAGACAACAAAATGATAAAAAGAAAGAGGTCAGGTACTGCGGACGTTGGCAGCTACCTCGAAGTCTCCACAGAATGGGGATAATAAAGCAGTTGCGATAGCTCAACTGCCCTCCTGAACTTGTATATCTGCACAAAAAGTGCAGGGGAGTGGGGTGAGTATATTTCAACTCAGTGAGTAACAATAATAAACAATAACTGAAAATAAGAACTCCTGTACTATCACTAAACAGTTCTAAGGCAACCCCCACAGGTTAGTCATCACTATAATGAGTACTCTGATCTCCAGTCCACATCTATCTCATCTAGGACCCACACTGACCACATCCTCGCTCGTACCATTATGGTATACAACCATCTCAATATATGGAGACATATACATCTGTCTATAACATATGAATATTTCAGTATATATATGAATATGAATAAGTATAATGCTGCGGCGCGCAGCCCGCTCCAATACATATACCGCTGCGGCGCGCAGCCCGCTCCAATACATATACCGCTGCGGCGCGCAGCCCGCTCCATTTAACGTCGACGACGCTCACTGGGGGTGTATACAGACTTCGGAGGGGCTCCCTAGGCCCAAGCGCTATGATGCTGCGGCGTGCGGCCCGATCCACACATGTATTACTGCGGCGTGCAGTCCGATCCAATATATATATGTATATATATATTTATACTGCTGCGGCGCAGCCCGATCCCATAATATATACAGCGCTCACTGAGAATGTGTGCAGACTCAGACTCCGAAGGGGCTCCTACAGCCCAAGCGCAATAACATATAATATCCGAACTCGGACTCCGAAGGGGCTCCTACGGCCCGATCCAATATATATACTGCTGCGGCGTGCAGCCCGATCCAATATAGATACTGCTGCGGCGTGCAGCCCGATCCCATATATATACTGCTGCGGCGTGCAGCCTGATCCAATATATATATACTGCTGCAGCGTGCAGCCCGATCCAATATAGGTATATATATATAATACCCCATAATGGGTCCTCGACCCTATCCCGGTCAGTATATACTTGGCCTCTCAAGCCCAATATAATATATCACAGTGGGTCCTTGACCCTGTCTCAGTCAATATAGACTTGGCCTTTCAGGCCCAATATAACATCTCATAGTGGGTCTTTGACCCTATCTCATCTCAATCGGTATAGACTTGGCCTTTCAGGCCCACTCAGCTAGAACAGGGAATTCCACCCTAGATAATCTCTCTCAATGTACACATCTAGTACAGGCTCATATTATGCTATACAACTAGAGCTACGGCTGAGTGTATGTTTCCAACACGATATAAGGGTCACCTAGCTCTATAGGTTCCCTAATGCTCTACGGATCGGCATAAGGCCCCAAACATGGCTATCAGCCCAATTGCACAGTTATAAACTTATTATCAGTCATAACACACAGTATACTATTAGTCGGGAAGGACTAAGTCCGAACCCCTAATCACAATGTCACCACGCCCATCATAGAACGCGTGTCTCATCTCAATATAGCACTGTGAAGTGCTAGTACGGGGTTTCAAACCCTCAGTACATTATTTACTACTACCACTCACCTCGAACCGGTAGAAGCTTCATGCTCGCGACGCCTTAGCTCCTCGAACCGGCATCCACGCATGTCAAAACTAGCCAAAATCAGTACAAATATATCAAAATAGGCTAATGGAACATAACCCAATCGAAAGAACTCGAAAAATATTAAAATCACGAAATTGGCAAAACCCGAGCCCCGGGCCCACATCTCGAAAAATTTCGAAACCCATATTTTCGGAATCCTCGTCTCTCTACGAGTCCGTACATACCAAGAACTCCCAAATCGGACCACAAATGACCCTTCAAATCCTAAATTTTCGTTTTTGAAAAGTTTATAAATTTTCTCCGATTTCTTCCATTTGATTCACTAATACTTGATGAAAATAACCATGTAATCATTAAATATAATCACTTTTGGATAGAGAATACTTACCCCCATCCATATGGTGAAAATCGCTTCGAAAATCGCTTCAATCCGAGCTCCATAGCTCCAAAAATGAAGAAACATCTCGGATTGCCCCAAATTAAATGTCCAGCGATTTTCGCATCTGCGGTTACTGTTCACCGCAGGTGCGATTTCACTGTTCATCGCTTCTGCGGAACTGTTCATCGCAGAAGCGGAAAATCACTGTTCACCCGCAGAAGCGGGTACTGTTCATCGCAGAAGCGAAAATACCAGATTTGCCCCAGAAAATTGCAGCAGCTTTTTATTTCACTAAAAATGCTATAACTCAATCATACGAACTCGGAATTCGACGATTCTTTTTCCTATGACTCCGTAATTTTGATACGGATCCAGTGGTTCAAACAAAACTGAATCTCATTTGCTAAGTGCAATACCAATTTCGCTCGTTTAACAATTAACTCACATATCACGTCAAAAACCCAATCGCGACTTGATGAAATTAAACCAAAATTTCCAGATCAGTCCTATAATTCATGATTTAAATTCTCGAAGTCTCGAAGTTAAATTTGGATATCTATAACTAAAAATAGACCTTTGGATCATTACATTTACGCTCAAAACTGCAAAAAAGCTTCCAAAAATGACCCGTTGGGCATCCGAATTTACCCCGAAGCCTCCGGGGCCTCAACCAAAAGTACTAAAACCTCTTATAACATCATTCAAACTTGTTCCAATCATCAAAACTCTATCGTTAACATCAAAATCGTCCTTTTTCAACAAATTCAAGCTTAAGTTTAACTATAACTTTCCAAATTCTTATTCGATCAAAAACCCGACCAAACGACCTCCGAATGACCTGAAATTTTGCAGGCACATCCAAAATCACCTAACGGAGCTACTGCAATTGTCGGAATTCCATTCCGACTCCCGGATCAAAATCTCACCTACCGTCCGGATTTCGCCAAAAATTCAACCTTAGCCAATTCAAGCCTATTTCTACAACGGACCTCCAAATTCAATTCCGATTGTTCCCCTAAGTCACAAATCACCTCTCGGAACTAACCGAATCATCCGAGTCCGATTCCGAGTCCTCTAACTATATAGTCAACGTCCAGTTGACTTTTCCCAACTATTCCTTCTTCTAAGAGACTTTCTGTCTCAATTTTAATCAAACTCAACCCGGATTGACTCAAACTCACCCAACATGCATATTACAACATCAACAAGCATATAACGGGGGTATCGGGGTGATAACTCACATGATGACGGGCCGGGTCATCACATTCTCCCCAACTTAAGCAAACGCTCGTCCTCGAGCGGACCAAGAGGTCTACTGGAAGTGACCCAATAGCAGAATGACCTTACCAAGCATATATTCGGGGCGATACCACTTCACCCTATCTTTCATAAGTCCGATAACATAGTATAGCTGAATTTCCACAGTCTAACTGAACCATAAACCACATTGCACTTTCCGAAATCATATACCAGTCTGAATCCCACATCTATACTCAGAGTACACACGATCCAACTGTAATAGCCGACTCACCACTCCGGGTGAGATCACATGATGTATCAAACAACACGATCACTCGATACGATAGTCTCTAATCACGACAACTGGCCACAATAACCAAATACTAGCAGAAAGAACCATTCTCATTAGATAGAGTCTTATTCCAACACCTTCATATCCTGCCCACGGCAACTGAAGCACGCGATATACCGAACCCATCTCTCGGGTTCAACCATTCGTGAATCTATTTCCCTTTTAAAATTGATACCACAATAAGTTTCGGAGCCAAACCTCGATATTACCTTTCTAACGAGCTAAAATCATATATGCTCGCTCTCATTAATGACTTGAATGATCATTTCGGTTATAACACACCACACTGGTAACATGACACCTCAGCATCGGCCTAGGCCACAACGAGCACAACACAGGCTCCAATAAGAACGATCTAAACACACTCGAATTATAACAACTGACTCGCACAAAGAGCCATAATTCAAATTCTTCCATACCATCACAACACATAACTGAGATTCTCGTCTCACATCATAGAATTAGAGTGCCTGAATCCTCCTCGAAAGGTCATAAAATCACGTGGCCTTGCCACAATTCATGATTCTATCCAAACACTATTACTCATGGAGCACCTCAAGTCGCAATGCTCAAAACGGTCAGCCACACACATATTTAGGTCCTGAACTCAAGCAATCAATCACACGCGGTGATACATTTAGTATATGCTATCGAATCCTGAATGGACACAACCGATGTGCTATTCCCCGAGCGATACCCAATACGGACTATTCCTCAGAAGAGAGGAAGTATTGTATACAAGGTACATATAGGAAGCTATATTTCCCACATCACACCGTTGCGGCGCACAACCCGTTCCAATAGCATCCTGTGGCGGCGTGCCACCCGATCCAGATACCATACATGTGGCGGCGTGCCACCCGATCCAAATACTATACATGTGGCGGCGTGCCACCCGATCCAGATACTATACATGTGGCGGCGTGCCACCCGATCCACGCATAAATCTAGCAAAAGGGAATGCACATCGACTCAAGTTGCTCATTGCAACAAACATGTATATATAGCCTCGAGATCGGTCACATGAAACTCATCCGACAAAGTTCCTCGATACCGGAACTGAATCAATGGTAGATACCTCTACACTGACATCCGCCATGAAGGCCCAACTGGCAAAGCAATACCTACCAACCGTCCGCTGGCTCTAGCGTACATCCACCCTGCTGGAGCATGATCTGATACGCTCTGCCATGCAGTTTGCGACATGTTTTTGACATAGTCCATATCACATTAGTCTAGACAGTCTGACTTATGACAACCAGCCTGCAATCATATATCATTATTCAAATTCGTCATATCAAGTGACGAGATAGCCACTAGGGTTTCCAATTTCCGATAACCGCTACACTGTGCCGATACACACGATATACCACCGCTGCGTAGGCGGGTTACGAGAACTTCTAGTCTCCAACACATACATAACACAGGAATCACTATGCCTGATTCCGTACTTCACCGTACAATTACATAACGCACCTCAAGCGTCCATTCATACCACGAAAGCCATTCATAAATTTCACTATGTCATCAACGACTCAATTATTATAGTCGATCCAACGAGAAAATACCACCATACCACTAGATATTATCAATTTACATTACCTTGTCCATTTACACCATATACCCTGCCAAATTACTAGAATAGCAGTACCATTTTTTTAAATCATCAGAAAGATCGATTCTTAAATCACCTGCAGCTGTCCGTGCTGCTCAATAATTTTATTGACTTCCCATATATTATGAACCGATCTCAAAACCTTGAATATGCCATTATCAACTTTCCATAACACATCGCGTATACCATATCACACTAAGACAACATGGAAATTCATATCCCTTTCCTCCGCAGCAAACATCGGCACACTCAACTCGTCAAGGGCTTTCATGATCCCATATAGAGAAAACTTATTACACATTCCCAGCCTTGCATACCAACAGGAAAAATACACTCATTTTCAAACCACGGTATAACACATCGCAAACTCTTTCTCCCAATTACATTGCATAAATTAAACCGCCAGGACTCAGTCCTTATACCCATATCAAGTTACACAACTGCCAGCACTCAAGAGCTTTGCTGCACAATATCCGCAAGACTCATCACTTCAAACACATACCATGAATTAATCGTATTCCTTATCATACCGCTTCAGTTTATTAACAAGTTGTTCCATTTACCCAGTTTCCTTTCTGATTCATCTCTAATTTCATATCAGTCTTTACTGTAGTACGACAATGCCTCAACCCTTTTTACCACACAAGACTCGTACACAAGACCACACTGTCTAAGACCCATAGGCCACCGAATACTCTCTCAGTGTTCCCAGAAGTACCACGTTCTACCACACTTTATTTTGATGAACTTCCCGCGATTTTTAAATTGTTTTCATTACTTCCCAATACGGATACGTAGAATCTCATCATTCACATGATATAACGCAAGCCTTGATCTTCTCTAACAAAACCGCCATCTTTAGCCACATACACAAATCTTAAGGCACCTGACTGTTACAAGCAAAATCTTGAACACCGCAAAACCATTCTCGGGCATCATTCACCCTTATTCAGCTGTAATTCAACTGTCCTATTGAGTAGAACCACTCGTGTTTTGTTAGAACTCTGACATTGCAGAACATGATTACTTACAGATACAATGAGCCATCTTCCCTTTCTATACACCGAACATTCCTTACCAACAGTAGTTCAAAACATCCTAGTATTTCTCCACATCTACGAAGCACCATAACCTTGTCAGAATTTTCCCAACATACTTAAAGACAGTGCCCACATAGCACACAACCGTGCAATTAGTTATTTAATAGCAACCTCCCCAACTTGGCTCGAAGCCATTCATCAAAGCACTTTTAACCACTCATATCATTATTATTCAAGTGATGCCGAAATGTTACAATGAGATTAAACTCAAGTCATTTACAAGCCTTGACAGA
Source organism: Nicotiana noctiflora (assembly GCA_032618575.1). Taxonomy (NCBI): domain Eukaryota; kingdom Viridiplantae; phylum Streptophyta; class Magnoliopsida; order Solanales; family Solanaceae; genus Nicotiana; species Nicotiana noctiflora. The sequence continues at coordinate 130,589 of JASVEL010007927.1, read as the reverse complement.
GACTCGAATCATCAGAGACCTTAACTCTTCTGCAATTCTTGCATTTATACACACACCACCAATAAGCCCACTCTCTTTAGGTGACAGAAATCTTTCAAAGTCCCAAATTTTCCAAAAATTTTGGCAGAGTTTCCTTTGTAATTTGGCCTATCCACCTGCCAGAGAATCACCAAAATCATCCTAACAATACATCCGCAACTCGACAAGACATCACAATGTATATCAACAACATAAATCTCAATACTACACAATTATATCATCAACATTAGTACATGAGCATGCGCTACACCTGCTCAAATCATAACACATATACCTTTCACAATGATACACCTAGCACAACCAATTCAGTTTTCTTGAGTTTGAACTCATACTACCACACGTAGTGCACTTTACATTTCCGCTAAGAGGCAATGAACATATTTCTCACACCCATAGCTAGTGCTACATATCAAATCACAATAAGAACCGATTACTTTACAGCTCTCCCATTATCATACTTCCATTTTCATAATTAAGATCAATACCGATCATATGAACTTCATAATACCGACTCGCAAAATTAGCACCTTGGTGCTCAAGCCATAGACAAGGATTTGCCCCCAAGTCCTCCAGACAGACCCAACATGAACTCATAGAGATTATATCTCATACCTCGATTGGGGAATCATAAGTCATCAAGGCAAATTATCACTAAGCACTCGAGTGCGCGCATCAATGTGCAGGAGGAATTTCAAGAATTACATCTCAAGCTGAATAAAACACGCACGATGAGAATTCCAAAAATTTGAAACTTTCCTAAAGGTTTGCAGCCTCCCGAGGATAAGTACAGGCGTCCCCGTACCGATCCACGAGACTCTACCAACCGGCTCATGACTCGCGAGACCTGTTAACCTAGGCTCTGATACCAACTTGTCACGACCCCAAACCCCGGTCGTGATGGCGCCCAACACATTGCTAGGCAAGCCCGACCATCTTATCCAATTACCAGCCAAGTATAATTAATACTAATTAATCGGCGTGATTAGCCTGTTTTCATAACAAATCAAGAAGTGTAGAAATGAAATACAAGAACACAGTCCCAACCAAATCGTGGTGTCACAAGTTTGAGCCTCTACAAATGAGATCTACTACAAAATCAAGTCTAACCAGAATGGAGACAAAAAAATGATAAAAAGAAAGAGGTCAGGTACTGCGGACGTTGGCAGCTACCTCGAAGTCTCCACAGAATGGGGATAATAAAGCAGTTGCGATAGCTCAACTGCCCTCCTGAACCTGTAGATCTGTACAGAAAGTGCAGGGGAGTGGGGTGAGTATATTTCAACTCAGTGAGTAGCAATAATAAACAATAACTGAAAATAAGAACTCCTGTACTATCACTTAGCAGTTCTAAGGCAACCCTCACAGGTACGTCATCACTATGGTAGTACTCTAATCTCCAATCCATGTTTATCTCTACAAGATTCTACACTGATCCAACCCTCACTTGTACCCCTACGGTGTACGGCCATCTTAATATATAGAGACATATACATTTGTCTATAACATATAAATATTTCGGTATATATATGAATATGAATAAGTATAATGATGCGGCGTGCAGCCCGCTCCAATACATATACCGCTGCGGCGCGCAACCCGCTCCATTTAACGTCGACGGCGCTCACTAGGGGTGTATACAGACTTCGAAGGGGCTCCCTAGACCCAAGCACTATTATACTGCGGCGTGCAGCCCGATCCACACATGTATTACTGCGGCGTGCAGTCCGATCCAATATATATATGTATATATAACTATACTGCTGCGGCGTGTAGCCCGATCCCATGATATACACCAGCGCTCACTGAGAATGTGTGCGGACTCGGACTCCGAAGGGGCTCCTACAGCCCAAGCGCAATAATACTGCGGCGTGCAGTTCGTCCCACATGTATATTACATGTATATTACTGCGGCGTGCAGTCCGATCCAATATATATACTGCTGCGGCGTGCAGCCCGATCCAATATAGGTATATATATAATACCTCATAATGGGTCCTCGACCCTATCCCAGTCACTATATACTTGGCCTCTCAGGCCCAATATAATATATCACAGTGGGTCCTTGACCCTGTCTCAGTCAATATAGACTTGGCCTTCCGGGCCCAATATAACATCTCATAGTGGGTCTTTGACCCTATCTCATCTCAATCGGTATAGACTTGGCCTTTCAGGCCCGCTCAGCTAGAACAGGGAATTCCACCCTAGATAATCTCTCTCAATGTACACATCTAGTACGGGCTCATATTATGCTATACAGCTAGAGCTACGGCTGAGTGTATGTTTCCAACACGATATAAGGGTCACCTAGCTCTATAGGTTCCCTAATGCTCTACAGATCGGCACAAGGCCCCAAACATGGCTATCAGCCCAATTGCACAATTATAAACTTATTATCAGTCATAACACACAGTATACTATTAGTCGGGAAGGACTAAGTCCGAACCCCTAATCACAATGTCACCACGCCCATCATAGAACGCGTGTCTCATCTCAATATAGCACTGTGAAGTGCTAGTACGGGGTTTCAAACCCTCAGTACATTATTTACTACTACCACTCACCTCGAACCGGTAGAAGCTTCATGCCCGCGACGCCTTATCTCCTCGAACCGGCATCCACGCATGTCAAAACTAGCCAAAATCAGTACAAATATATCAAAATAGGCTAATGGAACATAACCCAATCGAAAGAACTCGAAAAATATTAAAATCACGAAATTGGCAAAACCTGAGCCCCACGCCCACATCTTGAAAAATTTCGAAACCCATATTTTCGGAATCCTCGTCTCTCTACGAGTCCGTACATACCAAGAACTCCCAAATCGGACCACAAATGACCCTTCAAATCCTAAATTTTCGTTTTTGAAAAGTTTATAAATTTTCTCCGATTTCTTCCATTTGATTCACTAATACTTGATGAAAATAACCATGGAATCATTAAATATAATCACTTTTGGATAGAGAATACTTATCCCCATCCATATGGTGATAATCGCTTCGAAAATCGCTTCAATCCGAGCTCCATAGCTCCAAAAATGAAGAAACATCTCGGACTGCCCCAAATTAAATGTCCAGCGATTTTCGCATCTGCGGTTACTGTTCACCGCAGGTGCGATTTTACTGTTCATCGCTTCTGCGGAACTGTTCATCGCAGAAGCGGAAAATCACTGTTCACCAGCAGAAGCGGGTACTGTTCATCGCAGAAGCGAAAATACCAGATTTGCCCCAGAAAATTGCAGCAGCTTTTTATTTCACTAAAAATGCTATAACTCAATCATACGAACTCGGAATTCGACGATTCTTTTTCCTATGACTCCGTAATTTTGATACGGATCCAGTGGTTCAAACAAAACTAAATTTGAATCTCATTTGCTAAGTGCAATACCAATTTCGCTCGTTTAACAATTAACTCACATATCACGTCAAAAACCCAATCGCGACTTGATGAAATTAAACCAAAATTTCCAGATCAGTCCTATAATTCATGATTTAAATTCTCGAAGTCTCGAAGTTAAATTTGGATATCTATAACTAAAAATAGACCTTTGGATCATTACATTTACGCTCAAAACTGCAAAAAAGCTTCCAAAAATGACCCGTTGGGCATCCGAATTTACCCCGAAGCCTCCGGGGCCTCAACCCAAAGTACTAAAACCTCTTATAACATCATTCAAACTTGTTCCAATCATCAAAACTCTATCGTTAACATCAAAATCGTCCTTTTCAACAAATTCAAGCTTAAGTTTAACTATAACTTTCCAAATTCTTATTCGATCAAAAACCCGACCAAACGACCTCCGAATGACCTGAAATTTTGCAGGCACATCCAAAATCACCTAACGGAGCTACTAAAACTGTCGGAATTCCATTCCGACTCCCGGATCAAAATCTCACCTACCGTCCGGATTTCGCCAAAATTCAACCTTAGCCAATTCAAGCCTATTTCTACACCGGACCTCCAAATTCAATTCCGATTGTTCCCCTAAGTCACAAATCACCTCTCGGAACTAACCGAATCATCCGAGTCCGATTCCGAGTCCTCTAACTATATAGTCAACGTCCAGTTGACTTTTCCTAACTATTCCTTCTTCTAAGAGACTTTCTGTCTCAATTTCAATCAAACTCAACCCGGATTGACTCAAAATCACCCAACATGCATATTACAACATCAACAAGCATATAACGGGGGTATCAGGGTGATAACTCACATGATGACGGGCCGGGTCATCACAGTAACCAACACAACAAAAATACAAATCAACAAGTCCATGATCTCCAGGAATTGAACCCGCAGTCCCTCTCTATATTCAACAACTCAGGATCTCCAGAAATTGAACCCGCAGTCCATACATCAGTATCTCTGGATCTCCGGGAATCGAACCCGCAACCCTCGAATCTCCGGGAATTGAACCCGCAGTCCGTATCTCAATATCTCAGGATCTCCAGGAATTGAACCCGCAGTCCGTATCTCAATAGATCAGGATCTCCTGGAATTGAACCCGCAGTCCGCATCTCAATAACTCTGGGTCTCCGGGAATTAAACCCACAACCCTTAGATCTCCGGGAATTGAACCCGCAGTCCACAAACACAATCAATAAGAGGAAAAACATAGAGAAATATGAAATACATAGCTACAATTTACACCAAAACCAGTATCAATAACAACAACAACAACAACAACAACAACAACAACCCAGTATAATCCCACTTAGTGGGGTCTGGGGAGGGTAGTATGTACGCAGACCTTACCCCTACCCTGGGGTAGAGAGGCTGTTTCCAAAATAGACCCCCGGCATCCTTCCTTCCAAGAACTACCCACCTTGCTCTTGGAAAGACTCGAACTCACAACCTCTCGGTTGGAAGTGGGAGTTGCTTACCATCAGAGCAACCCCTCTTGTCTCAACAAGTATCAACAAGTTCCAGGAAATTCAATTAAGACAAGTAAGGCACTTAGACAGATAATCATATCTAATCATGCTTCTCTAACTCACACCAGATAAATCTCACAATTAAATCAATTAAATAACAAGGATATCACGATTTGAACAGTTCAAGTAAGGTGGTTTTTCAACAATCTGCGCAAGTACACGCCCGTCACCTCGCATACAAGGCATTTAAATCAACACATACTTTCCTAGGGGAGAAGTTTCCCCCACGCAATGTTAGACAAGTCACTTACCTCAATTCCGGTACAAAACCGTAAGAAACGACTCTCTTGCCACGAGTATCCGACTTCAAATGGCTCAAATCTATTCAATTAAATTTAATAACATAAATAATAATTCAAGTAATTGATTCTACAATTAAATTCTAAGTTAATACGTGAAATTATATAAAATGACCAAACTACCCCTCAGTACCCACGTCTCAAAAAATTCTAAAAATCACATTTTTGGACTCCTCGTCTTGCCACGAGTCCGCACATATCAAGAACTCCCAAGTCGGACCACAAATGGCCCCTCAAATCCAAATTAGAGTTTTTGCTCCAAGCCCTAATTTCTTACAATTTTGCTATGTTTTCATAAAGTTCAAGGATGATTCTCCAATAAAATCATGTATTTAGTTCATAGGACTTACCTCTAATCACTTCTCGTCAAAACCCCTTCAATTCCCGTGCAAAAGCTCTCAAGAATGACCAAAAATAGTGAAAAATGGGTTTGGTTCGCAGATGAAATGTTTTAAAACATTCTGCCCAGGTATTTTGTTCACCGCGATCGCGGGAAATGCTTCGCGATCGCGGAGAACAAATTTCTGGCCCAAAAATCACCCTTCGCGATCGCGGGAAATGCCTCGCGATCGCGGTGAATAACTTCCGGTTCCTCCGGACAGGCTTCAGTAAAATGGTCATAACCTTTTACACACAACTCCGAATGACAAATGGTTTGTTGTTCTGGAAACTAGACACATAGTTCTATAACTTTAATTTGTTAATCATTTCCTGAATCCTTATAAATTTCGACATACAAGCTTCCAAATCCATTCATGTGTTTTAGAGATCCTTCTCGGACAGCCTATAGTGTAACATCCATAACATTTTCTACAAATTTCCAAATACAGATTTCTTTAGCTTTCTGAAAACTAGACACGATTTTCCATAACTTTTGATTTTGAATCACTTCAAAATTCCTTGTAGATAAAAAGATATGATCTTCAGATTTCCATTCCGAGGTTGTTGTGAGCATGTGATTTTTGCCCTAAGCAAATAAATTCCAATATAAATATATAAATAAATACAAAAATAGTTTTTGGTGTGCAATTATGTGTTTTAATCGAAATACTTGTGTGTTTGTTTTTGAAGTAAATGTGTAATTAAAATTACAAAGGAATAAATTAGAAAAATGTCACAAAAAATATGAAAAGTTAGAAAAATCAACAAAAAATACAAAATACCGGAAAAACAAAAGAAAATGGCAAAAATATCATAAAATACTAGAAAATCAGAAAAAATAGGAAAATAAAAGAAATATAAAAATTGAAAATAAATATAAAAATAGAAAAATAAAATACAAAAGAAAATACCAAGAAATAACTAAAATACAAGAAAAATACAAAAATACAATACAATTTGGGCTATGTTGTAAAATACATAAGCCTAAATGCATAAGGCCCAAAATATTAACATGATATGCCCAGCCTCTTGGCCAAGTGACGGCGTACAGGGCATTTGAATCTCAGCCGTTGATGAAATCAATCCAACGGATCAGATAAGGCAGCGTAATTAAAGATTAAACGACACCGTGTTTGAAACTAATCATGGCCGTCCAAGGGAGTGATCAGACGGATGGCTTTCAATCTCTTTAAGAGCTAAACGATACAGTATAACGAAATAATCCTGGCCATCCAAGCTTAAGCATCTAACGGGTGTAAAGTTGTCTTTCATTTAACCGAACGGTGCCGTTTTAAAGAGAGAGATCCTGGCCATTGATCTTAGTTGATCCAAAGGCCAGGATCACACGAGATCAGGGGAATATATAAATGCTCAATCTTCGTTCAAAACAATACACACACTCACACATACACATATCACTAACCCTAGCCGCCTCTCTTCTACACCATTCTTCTTCCTTAATTCTCCCATAGAGACTGGCCGAATTGGCCTTGAACCACCATCATCTCTGGCTCAAGCAGCCACCAAACACCTCACCCCTAGCCACCATACACTACAACCACCATAAATCCCCTAGTAAACCAAAATTCCCCCCTTTTCTTGAAACTCCGGTCACCGGAACCCTAGTCGGCGACCTCAAATCTATGAACCAGCTTTCGAGCTTAACACCATAAAACCACCTTAAGGAGATCTTTCACCTCATCTAGGTGGCTGATCTCGAATATAGCTGGAACTTGTCGAATATAACAAAAAGGCTCACCGGAACCCTACTCCGGCGAGCACCCAAAAACAACCCCCACCTCAAAACATCTAAACCAAGCCCTAGACCACCCCATTACCCACCAAAACTCAAAAAGAAGCCCCATCGGAAAAAATACAACAGTCAGAAGACTAAAAGTCTTTGGAACTTTTGAGTCTGGAAAATAAAGAAAGAAAAAGAAGAAATAAAGAAGAAGGAAAGAAAGAAAAGAAAGAAAGAAAAGAGAAGGGAAAAGAAAGCCCTGAAAAAAGCTAAGTTTTACTACCCATGTTCTTTTTCTTTGTTCGTTTGATTATGTAAATGTTTCTCTTTGCTATTTTCTTGATGTTTTTGTGAGCCTACCTCTTCTGCATGCTTAAGATCTACCTCTGTTTTGTTACACATGCCTAAATCTGTTATAGCATTCTTAGGGTTCTTAATGTGTATTACATATGATTCACGAGTGAATAGGCCTATTTATGTGTTTGTTCATCATGCTTTGTCTAAAATTAAGCTTTGATTAATTTGGATTCAACCATTATCAAAATTTCCCTCTAAGTTCTAATTGATTGAAAATTGGTTTGCGATTAAGGCTGTATGTGCAAAATATCATGAACTGGTTATATTTGTAATCTGATTCATTTGTAAGACCATTCTGAATCTTTGATGTTTTTTTGATTTTGGTTATATTTGTAAAGATTTTGTGGTTAGTTCTGAAAGCTAAATAATGTGGCTATTACTGAAAGAACTAAGTCTGTTCGTTAAAGTGGCTATCTCTGTTATGAAGTGATTATGTTGATTTATTAATGGTATTAAATGGTTAGTTTTGAAAACTTATCTCTGTTAGTTGCTTTGTGGTAAATAAAGGGCTATATGTTAAATAAGGATGGGGTCTGTTAGATGTGGTCTAAATTTGAAAAGGGATTTGGGGTCTAAATCTGGCTAAGTCTTAAAACAATTATAAAAATTGGTTATTGGTTAAATAAGTATTAACCCTAGTCTGCCAAGACCTTAGTAGGTCGGGTAAAATAAGAAAAATAGTAAGGATATAATGGGAAATAATAAATGGCATTATTGAAGATTTAATAGAGCCTATAGGTTTAGAAATGACTTTAGTGCCCAGTATTCCTGTGATTACCTACAAAATAAAGGACAAATTGGGCATAATTAAAATGCAGTCATGTAATAAAACTTAGCAAGTGAGGGTAACCTAGTAAAATACCCCTAATTGAACACTATAGAATTGCCTAGAACCTTCTAGCAAGGGCTCTAAGGCATTTCGATACACTCTTAAGGAACTAATGTGTAAATAATTAAAAGAATAAGGGGAGGGGATTGGGGGTAACTTATTTGAATTTCCCCCCAATTTTTCCCAAAACTAGTCTATAAATATGCCATTAAAGAGCCTGAAAAAGGGCTGGAAGATATATAATATAGGGGCTGGAAATTATATTATGAAAAAGGGGTTCTGCATTTTACAAAGAGTTCAGTTCTGAAATTTAGAAATAGCGGTTGATCTTTAAGGTCCGGTTTTTTTTAAGCTGATTACTTTGGGTATTAATCTAGGAGTTCCTGCTGGGTCTGTTATCCTTCAACTTATTTGGATTCTGCTTGAGCTCCTCGATTCTGCTTGTTGATTTGCTGGACTGTTATATTAAGGATTCTGTTTGCTGCTCTGTTGCTGCTATTTTACTGACTATTCTTCATCCTCTAACCTAGACTCATAGATTGCTATTTGAATCAGGTACACTTTCATTCTCTGAAGATGTAATCGCACATTGTTTGAAGAAATGAAATCGCATGAGCTGTTTTGGGATGATTTTACTTCTGCTTTTTCTTTTAGCTTTGTAATTATTATATTTTAGAATCCTTGTAATTCATTAGGATGGATTGTAATAACTAATACCTATATAAAGTCGAGATAAAAAATAGAGTAGCTAGTATAGTGGTAATAAGTAATTAGAAATAACTATCACCTAATCTAAGTCCAAACAGGGTAATACTGAAGTTAACTTACCTATGAAACTGGTATAAGCTAGTAATTAACTATTTCTGTTAATTAAATCCTGGATAAGGATCGATTGATTCATAAAAAGGAAATAAGTGGATAAGGTTTTAACTACCTCGTTGTCTAATCTCGTTTGGCAATGATTTACTTATGATATAATTCAGAATTCTGTAGTTGATAATAATTCATGTCCGTTTAGTAAATATTTCTGGACTGTGTTCCTTTAGTTAACATTAAGCAACAAATAAGTTTACCACTAGCATATTTGGAATATTATTGTAAGTACTAGATTCCTGTTATTAGAATGTTTAACTACTGATTGAATTCAAATTAGTAGTGATTGGCATGTAATCTGGAGCTTGTTATGAAATAATATGAATCTTATTAGTTTATTCTATTGTTTGAAAAATGTCTATTTAAATTTTATGATGAAATTACAATCCTATTTTACATTTCATTCATTATCTCTGGGCCTGATTATGAATACAAGCCTAGATTCGACTAAAGACACCCTGGGGTCTGCGTATGGAGATATTCATATATCCTGGGCTTCAGAAGCCCATTCGCGCATAATGGACTGTTAACACAGTCCAGAAGTCTAGGCCTAGTTGTAAGTAATTGGCCTGGACATAATAATAATGAATTCAGAAAAAATACAAAACTATATTCTAATTAGGAGGAAAAAACATAAATAGCAAATGTAGTATATGATAAGTTTGGGCTTATAAAAATAAGGGATGAGCCTTGTATAAAAATAAAAAGACACACGGGGCCCCCATATGGATTTTAATATAAATATTAGACTCGAAAGGACCGTTTAGCGAATTTCACGGTCTTTTCTAAAGATAATAAGGCGTAGACGTTATAGGCACGACTAAAATATACATCCTTAATACGAGTGCACATTTATGTGACTCAAATCTCAAATCCCGGCGAGGCTGAAACGTATTAAAGTCACAGGCGTACTGGTTGCGGTGTGATTCGAAATGCATTTTTGCAACGTCACAAGTCGTTAAATAACAAAATGGGAGTTTCACATTTGTAAAAGCATATAAAGAAATCAAATAGGTCAAAAACAACAGTTGAGCGATCGTGCTAAAACCATGGAATTCGGGAGTGCCTAACACCTTCTCCTGGGTTAACAGAATTCCTTATCCGGATTTATAGTTTCACAGACTATTAAAACAGAGTCATATTTCCTCGGATTCGGGATTAAAAAGGTGACTTGGGACACCATTATTTTCCCAAGTGGTGACTCTAAAATCTAAATAAATTCCGTTCTAATTGTCCTTAAAGTGGAAAAACTCCTTCCCTCTTATTATTATTATATCCTATCTCGGGTTTACTAGTAAATAACGAGGTATACTTTATCTTCGGAAACGTAGTAGAAAAAAAGGGAGATGTGATAGTCGTCTTCACACTGCTCTGAGTACGGGCCATTTTTCAAATGTTAACCTCTTATTTAGGGACTAAGTGTCCCAAAACACTCTGAATCCTAATAACGAATGTCCCGGCAAACCAAAATAGCATAAATGAACTTAGGGGGAGCAGTTAATAGGGGTTCGGGGCATAAATTCTAAAAACGACCGGTCAGGTCATTACATCCTCCCACACTTAAACATTCGTTCGTCCTCGAACGAGCATAGAAAACATACCTGAAGTAGCAAAAATATGAGGGTACTGGCTGTTCATATCCTACTTGGTCTCCCAAGTTGCCTCCTCGGGCGGCTGACCCCCACTGGACCTTCACTGAAGCTATGTCCTTTGACCTTAGTTTTCTGATATGCTTGTCTAAAATGGCAACTGGCTCCTCAACATAGGATAGGTCCTTGTCCAGTTGGACTAAACTGAATTCCAACATGTGCGACGGCTCACCATGATATCTCTGGAGCATCGAGACATGAAATAACATATGAATTCCTGTCAAGCTGAGAGGTAGTGCAAGTTCATAAACAACTCCTTCAACATGCTTCAATATCTCAAAAGGGCCAATAAACCTTAGACTCAACTTCCTTTTGTTCCCAAATTTCATAATACCCCTTTATAGGCATAACATGAATCATGACCTTCTCTTCCGCCATATCGGAACCATCACAAACTTTCTGATTCGCATAACTATTCTGCCTGGATGAGGTTATATAGAGTCTATCCTAAATCACTTTAAACTTTTCCAAAGTATTCTAAACCAAGTTTGTGCCCAATAATCTAACCTCACCGGACTTAAACCAACCCACCGGGTCTTTGGTTCTCATAATTAACCTTGCTCACAGTTGGGGCACCGAGCTAAAATTCAGACTAGGCTCTGAAAGATCCAACCTCACAACTGGCTGACAAAGGCCTGAACATCCATTGCCATAGGCCTCTTGATGTTGGTAGGTAAGTCAAACTTCCCAAACACTCTGCCCGGCGACTCAAAGCATCGGCCACTACATTAGCTTTTGCTCGGGTGACACAAGATACTGATGTCATATTCCTTACCACAACTCTAACCACCCTCTGTAGCGCAAATTTAGATCCAACCAAATATCCTCATTCGATACCACGTGGCCTAAGAATGCCACAGAATACATCTAGAACTCACATGTCACGACCCCAAATCCGGTCGTGATGGCGCCCAGCACATTGCTAAGCCAGCCTGACCAATCCATATCAACCACGGAGCTAGAAGCTCTCTTTAACCCATTTAAACAAATTAATTCAAGAAATAACAGCGATACATGTAACGAAAACGGGGAACCAAGTCCCATAATACATCAACTCCCATAGACCAAGGGTCAAGAGTCATGAGCCTCTACTGAACATGAGTGTATAAAGGTTTACAAAATACCAAGTGCGGAAAGAAATGTCAATACAAAATCAAAAGACAGTAGGAAGGAATATCGGGTCCTGCGGACTCTGCAGCTACCTCGAATATCCACAAACGTCGCCTCGCACAGCTACTGGATCACTGCTGAGAGGTACCTGGATCCGCACACAAGGTGCAGGGAGTAAAATGAGTACTGCCAGACTCAGTGGTAATAAACAAGGGTAAGACAGCGCAGATAAGAAATCCGCAATAAAGCACTATGTAAAGCTATAATCAGCTACCCTGTCATAGAATCAATCTTCACTGTACCTGTTCCAACAAATACCAATAAATAGCATAACAGCTAGGAGATGTAGCTAAATGCAATGCAATGCATGATATGACCGCTACGGCGTGTAGCCCGACTCCAATTTTGGGTACCCGTGCTCACCGTGGGGGTTCAGACTCCGGAGGGGCTCCTACAGCCCAAGCACATCTCATAGAGATATCCCTGCGGCGTGCAGTCCGATCCAACATATATCTCGCTGCGGCGTGCAGCCCGATCCACTACTAGTCGGCTAATATGCAGATACAGCCTCGCAGGCTCAAAAGTAGTTTTTGAAAACTCTTTTATCATTTTTCAGTTGGAAAACAGTAATATCAAGTTCCGGAGATTGGAATTAGCATAATAACAAAAATAGCTGCGGACTAGTAGTAAACTAGCATGTCTATGTGATAAGACAAAGATAATAATCCTCGCGGGATCCAATAACTGGCTCACGGCCCACATGTATAATCAACCGCCCGAGAAGGGGGTTCCTCGGCTCAAGAGTGGCCATTATCACAATATATATATATATACAACCATCCGAGAAGGAGGTTCGACGGCTCAAGAAATAGCCTAATATCATAATACAGTATCAACAAGTCGGACTATGTCATAGTCCCCAATCACAATCGACCCCGCACTCACAAGAGAGTACGTGTCTCGCCGCGATACAGCGTCACAAAGTGGTATACCGGGGTTTCGAACCCGCTGGTCATCACCCACATCTATTACTCACCTCTAGCCGGTCGAAGCCTTATTCCGCCTTGCGCTCGCCTCGCAATTCAATCACCTTGAATGCCGAATCTGCTCAAAATCAATGAGAATACATCAATATGGGCTAATTAAACACAACCCATTCGAAATAACTCAATTTACATCAAAATTCCCAAAGTTGTCAAAACCCGAGCCCCGGGCCCACATTCCGAAAATTTACAAAATTCACATTTCTGGAACCCTCGTCTCAATACGAGTCTAAGCATATCAATTTTACCAAAATCGGACTCCATTTGCCCACTCAAATCCTTGTTTTTCTACAATTTAGGCCTAGGGTTAAAACCCACATTTAATCTCCCATTTACGAGAGAATTAACCAAGGATTTCATGTTAAAATGATGTAATTAAGCCACAAAACTTACCTCCAACGAAACCCCGATGATTTCCCAGCAATCTCCCGTCAATTTCTCCTCTTGGAACTCAAAAATGGAGTTTTGGGTTAATGAACCCGTATGTGAAATGTTCTGTAATTAAACTCACTGCCAGAGCAATTTGCTCTACGCGATCGCGATCTTCCTCACGCGATCGCGATGTTCAAATTCACGGCCTCACGCGATCGCGACTTCCTTCACGCGATCGCGAAGCACAGTCACCCTGCCTCACGCGATCGCATCCTTCACTCCTGCGATCGCGTAGCATATTTCTCCTGGACCCCTTTCTTCTTCTACGCGATCGCGTATATTGGCCTGCGATCGCGATCAACACCCGATCAATACTACGCGATCGCGACTCTTACCCTGCGATCGCGATGCCTTATCTCCCCGCTCTACGCGATCGCATCCCCATCCCCGCGATCGCGGAGAGCAATTGCCTGCTGAGGTTATGACAGCAACCAGATTTTTCTCTTTTCTTTCAAAAATGGTCCGTTTGGACCCCCGAATTCATCCCGAGACTCCCGGGACCCCAACGAAAACCACCAACATACTCCAAAACATGATACGAACTTATTCCAACCATAAAAACACCATACTAAACATCAAAATCACCAATTACACACGGATTCAAGCCTAAATTTCTTAAAACTTTCCGATTTACACATTCGATCAAAAACCCGACCAAACGATGTCCGAATGACCTGAAATTTTGCAGGCACATCCAAAATCACCTAACGGAGCTACTGAAACTGTCGGAATTCCATTCCGACCCCCGGATCAAAATCTCACCTATCGTCCGGATTTCGCCAAAATTCAACCTTAGCCAATTCAAGCCTATTTCTACACCGGGCCTCCAAATTCAATTCCGATCGCTCCCCTAAGTCACAAATCACCTCCCGGAACTAACCGAATCATCAGAATCCGATTCCGAGCACTCTAACTCAATAGTCAACTCTTGGTTGACTTTTTATATTCAAGCTTTCTTCAAACATGCTATTTGTTTCATTTTCAATCCAAATCACTCCTAACTCACCCGATATACTCTAATACTGTTTTGAAAGCATAATATATGTAAATGCAAGGTATCGGGGTGGTAATTCCCGTAACGACGGGCCGGGTCGTTACATTCTCCCCAACTTAAACAAACGCTCGTCCGCGAGCGGGTTAAGAAACATACCTGGAGTATCAAATAAGTGTGGATATCTGCTCCGCATTTCCTGCTCGGTCTCCCAAGTTGCTTCCTCCACAAGACGACCTCTCCACTGCACTTTCACCGAAGCTATATCCTTAGATCTCAGCTTACGAACCTGTCGACCCAAAATGGCTACTGGTTCCACATCATAAGTCAAATCTTCATCTAGCTGTATCGTGCTGAAGTCCAACACATGAGACGGGTCTCCGACATACTTCCGGAGCATAGATACATGGAACACCGGGTGAACTCCCGACAAACCGGGTGGCAAAGCAAGCATATAAGCCACCTCCCCAACTTTCCTAAGCACCTCAAAAGGTCCAATAAACCTTGGGCTCAACTTCCCTTTCTTTCCAAACCTCATAACACCCTTCATAGGCGAAACTTTCAGCAACACCTTCTCACCTACCGAATAAGACACATCTCGGACCTTCCGGTCTGCATAACTCTTCTGACGCGACTGAGCTGTGCGAAGTCTCTCCCGAATCACCTTCACCTTATCTAAGGCATCTTGGACTAACTCTGTCCCTAACAACCTAGCCTCGCCGGGCTCGAACCAACCAACCGGAGACCTACACCGCCTCCCATATAAAGCTTCATACGGCGCCATCTGAATGCTGGACTGATAGCTATTATTGTAAGCAAACTCCGCCAAAGGCAAATAATCAGCCCATGAACCACCAAAATCAATGACACAAGCACGCAACATGTCCTCCAATATCCGAATAGTACGCTCAGACTGCCCATCCGTCTGTGGATGAAATGCTGTGCTCAACTCTACCTGTGACCCCAACTCTCGCTGAAATGTCCTCCAGAACTGAGATGTGAACTGGGTACCTCTGTCCGATATAATGGAAATAGGAACTCCATGCAATCTCACTATCTCACGGATGAATATCTCTGCCAACCGCTCTGAGGAATAAGTAGTACATACTGGGATGAAGTGAGCTGACTTAGTCAGTCTATCCACAATCACCCAAACTGAATCAAACTTCCTCGCTGTCCGAGGGAGTCCACTAACAAAGTCCATAGTTATTCTTTCCCACTTCCACTCCGGAATATCAATACGTTGGAATACACCACCAGGTCTCTGATGCTCATACTTGACCTGCTGACAGTTTAGACACCGAGCCACATGGCTCACAATATCTTTCTTCATCTTTCTCCACCAGTAATGCCGCTTCAAATCCTGGTACATCTTCGCGGCTCCTGGATGAATAGAATACCGCGAGCTATGGGCTTCCTCCAATATCAATTCACGAAGGCCGTCAACATTGGGCACGCATATTCGGCCCTGCATCCGCAACACACCATCACTATCAATAGTGACATCCCTAGCATCATCATGCTGAACTCTGTCCTTAAGGACAAGCAAGTGTGGATCATCATACCGGCGCTCTCGAATACGATCATATAAAGAAGAACGAGCTACTACACAAGCCATCACCCGACTGGGCTCAGAAATATCCAGCCTTACCATCTGATTAGCTAACGCCTGAACATCAACTGCTAGGGGTCTCTCCCCAACCGGAATATACGCCAAACTGCCCATACTAATAGCCTTCCGGCTCAATGCATCAGCCACTACATTGGCTTTCCCGGGATGATACAAGATAGTAATATCATAGTCTTTAAGCAACTCAAGCCATCTCCGCTGCCTCAAATTTAGATCTTTCTGCTTAAACAAATGCTGAAGGCTGCGGTGGTCTGTATATACATCACAAGATACACCATATAGATAATGCCTCCAAATCTTCAAGGCATGAACAATAGCAGCTAACTCCAAATCGTGAACAGGGTAGTTTTTCTCGTGGGGCTTTAGCTGACGAGAAGCATATGCGATAACTCTACCCTCCTGCATCAACACACAACCAATGCCCACACCCGAGGCATCACAATATACAGTATAAGAACCTGAAGCTGCCGGTAGAATCAGGACTGGTGTTGTGGTCAGTGCTGTCTTGAGCTTCTGAAAGCTCTCCTCGCACTCCTCGGACCATAAGAAAGGAACACCCTTCTAAGTTAATCTAGTCAAGGGTGAAGCAATATAAGAGAATCCCTAAACGAATCGGCGATAATACCCTGCCAATCCCAGAAAGCTACGAATCTCAGAAACTGAGGTCGGTCCGGGCCAACTCTGCACTGCCTCTACCTTCCTCGGATCTACCTGAATACCATCACGAGACACCATGTGTCCTAAGAATGCCACGGACTCAAGCCAGAACTCACATTTGGAGAACTTGGCATACAGCTTCTCCTCTCTCAATCTCTGCAACACAACACTCAAGTGCCGAGCATGCTCCTCCTGGCTACGAGAGTAGACAAGTATGTCATCAATGAATACGATCACAAATGAATCAAGATACGGCTTGAATACACTGTTCATCAGATGCATAAATGCTGCTGGGGCGTTGGTCAGCCCAAAAGACATCACAAGGAACTCATAGTGACCATATCTGGTCCGGAATGCAGTCTTCATAATGTCAGACTCTCTAATCTTCAGCTGATGGTAGCCCGAACGAAGATCAATCTTCGAGAACACCCTAGCTCCCTGGAGCTGATCAAACAAATCATCAATACGAGGCAGAGGATACTTATTCTTCACTGTTGCTTTGTTTAGCTGCCTATAGTCAATACACATCCTCATAGATCCGTCCTTCTTCTTAACAAACAGGACTGGTGCACCCCACGGCGACACACTCGGCCGAATAAACCCCTTATCTAGGAGTTCCTGAAGCTGCTCCTTCAATTCCTTCAACTCAGCTGGTGCCATCCGATACGGAGGAATAGAAATAGGCTGAGTGCCCGGCACCAAGTCAATGCCAAAATCAATATCCCTGTCCGGCGGCATGCCCGGCAGGTCTGAGGGGAATACATCTGGGAAATCCCTCACAACAGGTACAGAATCAATGCTAGGAGACTCAGCTCCCACATCTCTCACAAAAGCTAAGTACGATAAACACCCTTTTTCAACCATTTTCTGAGCTTTTAGGAACGAAATAACACGGCTAGGGACGAAATCGGTCGAACCCCGCCACTCAATCTGAGAAATACCAGGAATGGCCAACGTAACTGTCTTAGCATGAGAGTCCAATATAGCATGGTACGGAGACAACCAGTCCATACCCAATATAACATCAAAGTCCACCATCCCCAACAATAACAAATCTGCCTGGGTCTCCAGACCCCCAATAGATATAACACAGGATCTATAGACATGATCCACAATAATCGTATCACCCACGGGGGTGGATACATGAACAGGTAAATCAAGAATACCACGAGTCGCACCCAAATGATGTGCAAAATAAGAGGACACGTAAGAATATGTGGACCCTGGATCAAATAGAACAGAGGCATCTCCGTGACAGACAGAAATGATACCTGTAATCACAGCATCGGAGGCAACTGCATCACGCCTGTCAGGAAGTGCATAGAACCGTGCCTGGCCTCCACCAGATCTCTCCTCGCCCCTGGGGCGTCCACGAGAAGACTGACCTCCACCTCTACTAGACTGAGATGGTGCTGAAGAGGAGGGCTGATCCCTCTGCTGAGTCCTGCCCCTACGTAGTCGAGGGCAATGTCTCCTCATGTGGCCAAACTCACCACATTCATAACATGCACCTGGTGCTGGAGAAGTAGGTGCTGCACTCTGGGCTGGGAGGGCACCAAGCGATGACTGACCCTGCTGAAACCCCTGTCGACCACGACCATAAGAACCTCCGCTCTGCTCTGGGCGGCCTGAATGAGAAGGTCTAGATGAGCGACCTCTGCTCTGCTGGGAATGCCCTCTAGATGGAGCACCACTGAAACTACCAGAACCACGAGGCCTCTTGGCCTCCCGCTCCTCTCTCTCTCGGCGACGATCCGCCTCAATAGAGCGTGCCATATCAGCTACCTGCTCAAATGATGATGATAGAACTCGCTCGCTGGTCATAAGAATACGGATAGAGTAGTTGAGGCCATCAATGAACCTCCTGATCCTCTCCCTATCATTAGGGATCATCCATGTGGCATGCCTAGCCAACCGTGTGAATCCGAGCTCATACTGGGTCACAGACATGTCGCCCTGAACCAACCACTCGAACTAGCAACGTAGCTCCTCGCGACGAGACTGTGGTACATATTTCTCTAGAAAGAGAGTAGAGAACTGCTGCCATGTGAGAGGTGCTGCTCTTGCAGGCCTACGCCTCTCAAACTCCTCCCACCAATCAAATGCGGGACCAGTGAACTGAAATGTAGTAAATGAAACTCCGCTGGACTCAAGAATACCGGCCGTACGCAGCATCTTCTGACATTTATCCAAGAAACCCTGGGCATCCTCGCCCTCAACGCCACTGAAATGGGGTGGCTGAAGTCTACCAAATCTCTCAAGACGACGCTGCTCGTCCTCGGGCATAACCTGAACCATATGCTCTGGAGCTGGAGCTGGTGCGGCTGGAGGAATAACCGGTGCAACCACCTGAGCGGGGACAACCTCTGGCATCTGAAGTCCCTGAACAACCGGATCAGGTGTGCGAGCTGCAGGGGTCTGCTGACCACCCCCTGACTGAGATGTCGCTACAGTAGCGGTAGCTGAAACTACCTGAGCCAAACCGGAACACACTGATAATATCCGGGCAAGAGTTTCCTGAAGACCAGGAATAGCAATAGATATAGTCTGGCCCTGAACTGGGACTGCTGGAGCATCAACTACTGGGGGTTGCTCCTGAACTGGTACAACAGGCGGGTCAGCTGGCATTGCTCAGGTGCCCTACCTCTACCTCTAGCACGACCGCGCCCACGGCCTCTAACAGGTGGCAATGGAGGTCGTCCACCTCGTCCTGATGCTCGCGTTCTCGCCATCTGCGAGAGAATAGAATATAGAAGTTCTGTTCTCGGAACAACAAGATCGCACGACGGAGTTCAAGAAAAGTGAAGTTTTCCTAAAGGTTCACAGCCTCCCGAGGATAAGTACAGGCGTCCCCGTACCGATCCACAAGACTCTACTAACCGGCTCAAGACTCGTGAGGCCTAGTAAACCTAGGCTCTGATACCAACTTGTCACGACCCCAAATCCGGTCATGATGACGCCCAGCACATTGCTAAGCCAGCCTGACCAATCCATATCAACCACGGAGCTAGAAGCTCTCTTTAACCCATTTAAACAAATTAATTCAAGAAATAACAGCGATACATGTAACGAAAACGGGGAACCAAGTCCCATAATACATCAACTCCCATAGACCAAGGGTCAAGAGTCATGAGCCTCTACTAGACACAAGTGTATAAAGGTTTACAAAATACCAAGTGCGGAAAGAAATGTCAATACGGAATCGAAAGACAGTAAGAAGGAATATCGGGTCCTGTGGACTCTGCATCTACCTCGTATATCCCACAGATGTCGCCTCGCACAGCTACTAGATCACTGCTGAGAGGTACCTGGATCTGCACACAAGGTGCAGGGAGTAAAATGAGTACTGCCAGACTCAGTGGTAATAAACAAGGGTAAGAGAGCGCAGATAAGAAATCCGCAATAAAGCACTATGTAAAGCTATAATCAGCTACCTTGTCATAGAATCAATCTTCACTGTACCTGTTCCAACAAATACCAATAAATAGCATAACAGCTAGCAGATGTAGCTAAATGCAATGCAATGCATGATATGACCGCTACGGCGTGTAGCCCGACTCCAATTTTGGGTACCCGTGCTCACTGTGGGGGTTCGGACTCCGGAGGGGCTCCTACAGCCCAAGCACATCTCATAGAGATATTCCTGCGGCGTGCAGTCCGATCCAACATATATCTCGCTGCGGCGTGCAGCCCGATCCACTACTAGTCGGCTAATATGCAGATACAGCCTCGCAGGCTCAAAAGTAGTTTTTTGAAAACTCTTTTATCATTTTTCAGTTGGAAAACAGTAATATCAAGTTCCAGAGATTGGAATTAGCATAATAACAAAAATAGCTGCGGACTAGTAGTAAACTAGCATGTCTATGTGATAAGACAAAGATAATGATCCTCGCGGGATCCAATAACTGGCTCACGGCCCACATGTATAATCAACCGCCCGAGAAGGGGGTTCCTCGGCTCAAGAGTGGCCATTATCACACAATATATAATATGCAACCATCCGAGAAGGAGGTTCGACGGCTCAAGAATAGCCTAATATCATAATACGGTATCAACAAGTCGGACTATGTCATAGTCCCCAATCACAATCGACCCCGCACTCACAAGAGAGTACGTGTCTCGCCGCTATACAGCGTCACAAAGTGGTATACCGGGGTTTCGAACCCGCTGGTCATCACCCACATCTATTACTCACCTCTAGCCGGTCGAAGCCTTATTCCGCCTTGCGCTCGCCTCGCAATTCAATCACCTTGAATGCCGAATCTGCTCAAAATCAATGAGAATACATCAATATGGGCTAATTAAACACAACCCATTCGAAATAACTCAATTTACATCAAAATTCCCAAAGTTGTCAAAACCCGAGCCCCGGGCCCACATTCCGAAAATTTACAAAATTCACATTTCTGGAACCCTCGTCTCAATACGAGTCTAAGCATATCAATTTTACCAAAATCGGACTCCATTTGCCCACTCAAATCCTTGTTTTTCTACAATTTAGGCCTAGGGTTAAAACCCACATTTAATCTCCCATTTACGAGAGAATTAACCAAGGATTTCATGTTAAAATGATGTAATTAAGCCACAAAACTTACCTCCAACGAAACCCCGATGATTTCCCAGCAATCTCCCGTCAATTTCTCCTCTTGGAACTCAAAAATGGAGTTTTGGGTTAATGAACCCGTATGTGAAATGTTCTGTAATTAAACTCACTGCCAGAGCAATTTGCTCTACGCGATCGCGATCTTCCTCACGCGATCGCGATGTTCAAATTCACGGCCTCACGCGATCGCGACTTCCTTCACGCGATCGCGAAGCACAGTCACCCTGCCTCACGCGATCGCATCCTTCACTCCTGCGATCGCGTAGCATATTTCTCCTGGACCCCTTTCCTCTTCTACGCGATCGCGTATACTGGCCTGCGATCGCGATCAACACCCGATCAATACTACGCGATCGCGACTCTTACCCTGCGATCGCGATGCCTTATCTCCCCGCTCTACGCGATCGCATCCCCATCCCCGCGATCGCGGAGAGCAATTGTCTGCTGAGGTTATGACAGCAACCAGATTTTTCTCTTTTCTTTCAACAATGGTCCGTTTGGACCCCCGAATTCATCCCGAGACTCCCGGGACCCCAACGAAAACCACCAACATACTCCAAAACATGATACGAACTTATTCCAACCATAAAAACACCATACTAAACATCAAAATCACCAATTACACACGGATTCAAGCCTAAATTTCTTAAAACTTTCCGATTTACACATTCGATCAAAAACCCGACCAAACGATGTCCGAATGACCTGAAATTTTGCAGGCACATCCAAAATCACCTAACGGAGCTACTGAAACTGTCGGAATTCCATTCCGACCCCCGGATCAAAATCTCACCTATCGTCCGGATTTCGCCAAAATTCAACCTTAGCCAATTCAAGCCTATTTCTACACCGGGCCTCCAAATTCAATTCCGATCGCTCCCCTAAGTCACAAATCACCTCCCGGAACTAACCGAATCATCAGAATCCGATTCCGAGCACTCTAACTCAATAGTCAACTCTTGGTTGACTTTTTATATTCAAGCTTTCTTCAAACATGCTATTTGTTTCATTTTCAATCCAAATCACTCCTAACTCACCCGATATACTCTAATACTGTTTTGAAAGCATAATATATGTAAATGCAAGGTATCGCGGTGGTAATTCCCGTAACGACGGGCCGGGTCGTTACACTCACATGTTGAAAATTTTGCATGTAATTTCTTTTCTCTCAAATTCTGAAGCACTGCCCTCAGGTGCTGCTCATGATCTTCCCGACTCTGAGAATACACAACAATTTCATCAATAAAGATAATAACAAAGGGTAAAGATATTGTCGAAATACTCTATGTATCAAATGCACAAAAACTGTTGGGGCATTAGTCAGCCCAAATGACATACATGGAACTCATAATGATCATATTGAGTCCTGAAGCAAATCTTAGGGATAGGTGGCTCCCGAACCTTCAACAGATGGTAACCTGAGCATAAGTCAATCTTAGAAAATACACGTGCGCCCTGAAGCTAGTCAACTGATCATCAGTACGAGGCAGAAGATAGCGGTTATTCACTATAGCCTTGTTCAACTGGTGATAATCAATACACATACGCATGAAACCATCCTTATTTTTAACAAAAGATAGAAGCACCCCTAAGGTGATATACAAGGCCGAATAAAACCCTTCTCAAGAAAATTCCTATAACTGATAATTCAACTTAACTGAAGGTTTCACCTCATCCTTAGTCCATAACCTTAGGAAAATACTCAAACTTCAACATTTAACATTCATTATAGGGCCTGAATTTTTTACATTGTCACATTGCATTAGCCTCATTTCAATATACTTCAACTTTTAATAGCGCTTAATTACTTCAAAATTATTTTCTCCAGGATGTTACAGTCTCTCACACTTAGGGTCATTCGTCCTCAAAGGCACAACGTAACTTACCTCTTTCTTCGCATATCTTAATGTTTCAAATTTTTCTAATTCCCAATTTTTTTAGAAATTTCGGCAGAGCCTCCCTTGTAATTGGGCCTATCCACCTGCCAAAGTAACACCAAAACAACTCCTAACAACACATCCACAACCCAATGAAACACCACAATGTATATATATCAATAACAATAATCTCATGATTATAAGCGTCGCATTATCATGCTGATATCTGGACATAAAACACATCATCTGTATGCTAATAACCACGTCTCTGGCCAAAATAGTTATTCATAAATCACAACATTGCCAATTAACCTTATGTTAACAAACATCTCATTTCAGACTTCCACTTTACTCACAACGAAGCATGAAGATCTCATAACTACTTACTCGAATTGACGAGTCACATTTAACACCACCTGGGCGCCCATCTCGAAGGCTAAACTCAATGTTTATAACACAAAAATGACTGAATATTGACAGAAAATACACAAGAATTGTCAAATAAGCCTAACATGCATGACTCCCATTTAAAAGATAGTACAAAATTTTAAATTTCATAAAATGAGAATTTTAAACATATAACTTTTCACCGCCAAGACCTTGTCCTTATATAACATCTACCGCAGTTTCTAGCTCGGTTTAAAGCATTTCACATCATATAATTATTCGAGAATATCACCCTCAACTCTGAATCACAAGTATTTGCACATTGCACCAGCTGAAAATTTTCATTTCCTTTCTTTCTCTTTTCAATAATTTCCGTCAAAGAGAATCACAACATATAATGAACCCTCATACCGATAGGGCATATAACTGACAATTGAAATTAATTATCCTGAAATTACATCAAAACCCATTGTAGTAAGTAATAGAAAGTTACTTTTAGCATCATAGATATTTATTATTATTATTATTATTATTATTATTATTATTATTATTATTATTATTATTATTATTATTTGTGACCAACATATAATGATAGGTACAATTATCTCAATATAACATCCCAACGTGAGTATTCACAGGAGTAGATCTCAGGATTACGAAGCTCATACATGAGCGGAGCACATTAAAAGGACTCGCCTCGATTTTTAAAACCAAATCACGTTAAGGAAAAATATCTTTTTATAACAATCAACATTGTACATGTAATGACACCATCTGGTGTAGTGGCCTCAGCCACACTATAGTAGTTATATCAATGGGTCGGGCATCTTCCTCTTAGGCGCCATCTACCCATTTATTCTCCATCTCTAACTTGTAGCCTGTGAGCACGTGATTTTTACCCTACATATGAGTCATTCCTATAAAATTCAAATAAATAATTTTCCCTTATTTTTTATAATTTGTGTGAATTTTGTGTTAATTGTTTGCGTATTATTTGCGTGTGATAAATAAAAATACAAAAAATGCATTGGATATTAATTCATTTTTAACAAATTAAAGAAAATAAAAAAAATAACATTTGTTTGCTTTAAATTGAAAATTTCCAAAAAAAAAGAGTAATTAGTTTAACAAATTTTTAATAAGTTCCAAGTTAGATACAAAATAGGAAAAATATAAAAATACAAAGGAAAATTGAAATACAAAATAATAATACAAAAACACAAAGGAAAATAGTGGCAAAAATACAAAAAAAGATGAAAAAACCAAAGAAATACCCTAGCTGCCAGCCCAAGACAGTGGCCCAAACAAAATCCCCCACGCCCAAAACGATGGAAACAGTCCCAGCCCAAAAGGGCTACCCGGTCCCAAAATGAATTCCCAAAAACGACGCCATTTTGGCGTCGTTCAATCTCAACCGTTAATTTAATTGATCCAACGACTCTAAAGCTTCATCACAATTCAAATATACCAAAGCCAAAATTAGAGACATGCCATTGATCTCCTTTTCATCTCTTTAGTTGCCTCAGACCCTCTCCTTTAACCTCACCGCCACCTAGGGTTCCGCCACCCACGACGGTGGCCGGCCTCATTTCCCGGCCAAATTAACACCAAAAAGCTCCCTCATCCTCCTCGTCACAGTACCTCTACCCGTTGTCTTCGAATACCAACCAAACCCCTAAAATATTAAACCCTAGTTTGCGCCGCCACCCCAAGAATCTCCCAAAAATTCACATGCTCCCACCTTCTAAGCATTCTTTACACTGTGACTGCCGGAATTTACACTGTGACTGCCGGAATTTACACTGTGACTGCCAGAATTTCAAGATTCAAGTTAAAGAAGAAAGATTCAAGAAAAGGCTGCCGGAAAAGAAAGATTCAAGAAAAGTAAAAAGAAAACAGAAGAAAGGGAAAAATAACAAAAGCTAAGTTTTTCTTTTAGTTCTATTCTTATGCATGTTTTAATTGTTTTGTTTGAACGAAATCTGCTTCTCTTCATCTATTTCTGTTAATTTCAATAAGACCAAAATAAATACATTTTTAATCTGTTTTGTTTCTGTTAGTGTTGAATTCATGATGGCAGTAGTATTCTAAAGAGAAATACATTTGGTTGGAATAGACTTAGTTATATTTGATTAAGATTTTATTCTTAATAGTCTCTTGAATAATTAGATTAGTTTTGTTGGTTTTTCTAATTTGTTATAATCCTGGTTAGTCGATCCGTTGATTCGTATTTATGATTTCTGATTGTTTTTGGGAATTACCTGTTGATTAGTGAATCTGTTTATGAATTTGTTTTTGATAGTGTTGAAAGATCAGAAAATTCAAGTAGATTAATTGATGGAATTGTTTTGGTAATTGGTTTAAATTTAGTGAGTTCGATATTGATTAACACCTAGGAAGTATTGGTTATAGCTGTTCGAATAGTGATTAGTTCGATTATAAGATTCGCCCTTAGACAATTTTAGATTCAAGTAGGTCGATAGTTAAAATCACACGATTCATATCCACCTAAGGAGTTTACTTGATAGATTCAATTGCGACTAGTTATTTCGATTAATAAGACTCAACCATCTATCAATTGTTCCCCCGAGTCTTGTTAATTGAATAATTGATCAAAAATGGCTATATTTGTAAGACTGCTTAGGGTTGTGTCACGACCCCAAATTCGGTCGTGATGGCGCCCAGCACATTGCTAAGCCAGCCTGACCAATCAACATCAACAACGGAGCTAGAAGCTCTCTTTAACCCATTTAAGCATTTCAAAATATGAAACAATAGTAATACTTATACTAACAACGGGGAAACCAAGTCCCAAAATACCCCAACTCCCATAGACCAAGGGTCAAGAGTCATGAGCCTCTACTGAACGTAAGTGTATAAAGGTTTACAAAAAATACCAAGTGCGGAAAGAAATGTCAATACAAAATCAAAAGATAGTAGGAAGGAATATCGGGTCCTGCGGACTCTGCAGCTACCTCGTATATCCCACAGATGTCGCCTCGCACAGCTACTGGATCACTGCTGAGAGGTACCTGGATCTGCACACAAGGTGCAGGGAGTAAAATGAGTACTGCCAGACTCGGTGGTAATAAACAAGGGTAAGACAGCGCAGATAAGAAATCCGCAATAAAGCACTATGTAAAGCTATAATCAGCTACCCTGTCATAGAATCAATCTTCACTGTACCTGTACCAACAAATACCAATAAATAGCATAACAGCTAGCGGATGTAGCTAAATGCAATGCAATGCATGATATGACCGCTACGGCGCGTAGCCCGACTCCAATTTTGGGTACCCGTGCTCACTGTGGGGGTTCAGACTCCAGAGGGGCTCCTACAGCCCAAGCACATCTCATAGAGATATTCTCGCGGCGTGCAGTCCGATCCAACATATATCCTGCTGCGGCGTGCAGCCCGATCCACTACTAGTCAGCTAATATGCAGATACAGCCTCGCGCAGGCTCAAAAGTAGTTTTTGAAAACTCTTTTTATCATTTTTCAGTTGGAAAACAGTAATATCAAGTTCCAGAGATTGGAATTAGCATAATAACAGAAATGGCTGCGGACTAGTAGTAAACTAGCATGTCTATATGATAAGACAATGATAATGATCCTCGCGGGATCCAATAACTGGCTCACGGCCCACAAGTATACTCAACCGCCCAAGAAGGGGGTTCCTCGGCTCAAGAGTGGCCATTAATACAGTATCAACAGGTCGGACTAATATATAGTCTCCAGTTCATGATCGACCCCGCACTCTCGAGAGTGTGCGTGTCTCGCCGCTATACAGCGTCACAAAGTGGTATACCGGGGTTTCGAACCCGCTGGTCATCACCCACATCTATTACTCACCTCAATACGGCGCGACGACTACTCCACAATGCCCTTGCCACGAGAATCAAGCTCCGCACGCGTAGAATCTGATCAAATACAGTAGAAATACAACATATTAGGCCAATGGGACGACACCCAATCAATATAACTCAATTTACATCATAATTCCCAAAATTGTCAAAACCCGACTTTCGGTACGCTTGTCGAAAAATTACAAAAGTTACATATTCGGAATCCTCATCTCGATACGAGTCTAGGCATATAAAATTTACCAAAATCGGACTCTATTTGCCCACTCAAATCGGTGTTTTTCTTTAATTTAGGCCTAGGGCTCAAACCCACCTTTAATCTTCCATTTATGAAATTTAACCCATGATTTCATGCTAAGATGATGTAATTAAGCCACAAAACTTACCTCCAACGAATCCCCGATGAATTACCAGCAATTCCCGTGAGTTTCTCTCTCTAGAACTCAAAAATGGCGTTTTTGGGTATTAAACCCGCGACTGGTTCTGTTCTGAACTTAACTTCACTGCCAGCCTCTTTTCTTCATCGCGTTCGCGACGCCTCTCACGCGAACGCGATGCCTTATTCCTCTTCTTCATCGCGAACGCGGCACTCTCTCACGCGTCCGCGAAGATCAACTCCGCAGCCTCCCGACTTTTACTCTACGCGAACGCGACGTGAAGTCACGCGTCCGCGATGCCTTAACTTTTCCTCTTACGCGAACGCGACCCACCCATCGCGAACGCGATGGCCAACTGGCCCCAACCTTCGCGAACGCGGCATTGCCCTCGCGAACGCGATGCCTTACTGAACCTGGCCTTCGCGAATGCGGAACCTTCCTTCGCGAACGCGAAGGCTTATTTTATGCCCAGTGATCTGCAATTTACAGCAGACCATTTCATGCTTCCAAATGCCGGATGATGGTCCGGATTCATCCCGAGGCCCCCGGGACCCCAACGAAAACCACCAATATACCCCAAAACACGATACGAACTTGTTCCAATCATAAAAACACCATCCTAAACATCAAAATCACCAATTACACAGGGATTCAAGCCTAAATTTCTTAAAACATTCTGAACTACACATTCAATCAAAAACTCGACCAAACGACGTCCGAATGACCTGAAATTTTGCAGGCACATCCAAAATCACCTAACGGAGCTACTGCAACTATCGGAATTCCATTCCGACTCCCGGATAAAAATCTCACCTACCGTTCGGATTTCGCCAAAATTCAACCTTAGCCAATTCAAGCTTATTTCTACACCGGGCCTCCAAATTCAATTCCGATCGCTCCCCTAAGTCACAAATCACCTCCCGGAACTAACCGAATCATCAGAATCCAATTCCAAGCCCTCTAACCAAATAGTCAACTCCAGATTGACTTTCCATATTCAAGTTTCTTTCAAAAAGGCTATATGCCTCATTTTCAATCCAAATCACTCCTAACTCACCCGATAGACTCTAACACTGATATAAAATCATAAAACATGTAATTACAACATAACGGGGTGGTAATTCCCGTGACGACGGGCCGGGTCGTCACAGGTTGGTTATGAATGTAATGTGATTTTAGTTAGCGAACTAATTCTAAATTTTGATTAAAAGGGCCAATTGATTAATTGAACTAATTCTGAATTTTTATTAAAAGGGCTAATTGGTTAATTGAACTATAGTCACTTAATTGTGGCTATTTGATAAATACAAATCTGAAAATTGGTTAAAATAAGAATAAAATATAGAATTTCGAAATGTAATAACTATTAAAAAGTAGGGGTAAATTGGGAAAAAGAAATTGGTATAATTGTAATAAGATTAAAAGAGAAGGGGTACAATTGGGAAAAGGAATTGGTAAAACTGTTATAAATATAGAGGATTAAGGGCAGTTTGGGTATAAAAAAGGGTAGAATTAGTAGTTCTCCTAAGCAAGTAGGGGTACAATAGGAATTACAATGAATTGTAACATAGTAGAACCTTCTAGATGGGGTTTCAGTGTAACTTTTAATAGAATAAGTGCAGTAATCTGCCTAATAAACTAGGAATTAGAGGGTTTTTAATGAAGTAGTTCAAATTTGAATTTCCCTCCTATTTGGGTATACAAATAGACATAAAATATGTAGAATTGAGGACCTTCTTTTGGATTTTTAGGCCTTCTTTTTTATTTTTAGACCTTCTTTTGATTTTTAGACCTTCTTTTTGAACCTTATACCTTTTTTTGAACCTTAGACCTTTATTTTGAACCTTAGAGATTTTTAGACTACGGAATCTGAAAAGCCAGAAAAATCCCACAAAAATAGTCTGTTAAATTCCAGATCTGAAATTAACACTTTCAGATTCATTTTCTTCTTTATACCTTCAAATACATATCAAAAATCCAAAAAACAATAATAGAATCGGTCACCAATCAGTGAAGAACTACTATTATAGTAATTTGAATGTGAATCCTAGTTTTTGAAACAATTCGAAGTTCTGAAACTCGAAGATTAATCTGTTTCTGATTTGTTCCTGCTGTGAAAATGCCTTCCTGAACTACTGTTGATCTCATTCTTACTGAATTGCTGTTGCTGTGAATTTACTGTTGGAACTATTTGTTGAACTGCCTGTTAAATCACACATTGTTGATGTATTTTCTAGATCTAATAGATCTACCCTAATTTCAGGTACATATCTTTTAAATTTCCAAAGCTTATGGAAATAAATGTTGTTTTGAAGCTAGGCTACTGCAGTTTTATTATTTTTGTATTTCTTAGTTTCTCTTTATACATAAAATAAGTAGACTATATGTAGTAGATTTTAAAGACTGTTTTCTAATTGTAAGTCATAATTGGACTTTTACTCCTTAGCTGTACGAACACTATAACTGTTTGTTAGTTTTATCAACACATATAAATACTTTTATTTTCTTAGTTATCGTCGCTTAGTTAGTTTTTGTTAGTTGTATGTAATGCATGATCACAATATTCGATTAACTTCTGCAACATTTTCTTAGTTGGTTTATTTTTTTTTGAAATTAGACAATATTGTACAGCTTTGGTAATTTAGAATAACAATATGTTATATCAACAATCACAATAGAAGTAGCAACTAGTAAATGTATAGCTTTGCCTTTTCACTTAAAGTTTGATTAAAATGATATTTCAAAACAAATTAGTTGATTGGTTCGCTATTTTACTGCTACTGGATAGGTTAATTAGATCTTTTAGATTTTAGTTTGAGTTTCATCCCCTGAATTGGATTACTAATGCAATTGAAAATGACTCAATTAGTATGATGAATTTCATATTAGTTAGCAATGATGTATGGACTGCCTAAGCCACAAATTTGGGCATATTTGGCCCAGTTGCATGAAATTTTGCCTAGAATGACAAGGAGGCGGTTTACGTTAAAGAAATAGAAGCAAAATGTCATTATTACTTAGGCAGATCTACATTCAGAAAAGTACATACTAATTAGGATTTGTAGATGTCTACCTGCTCAGTTCCAAAATTCGGAGTTTGTAGAGCAACATTCTCCAACACACAGAAGGCTGGCATACGTATGGGCTGCAAGCCCAGTTTATTTGTTCCCTTTTGTATTGGGCTCATTTTGAGGCCCAAAGCTCTGAACGCTCATTTAAATACAACTGAAACTGCCTTTAAAATAAATTAGGACGAACCTTGATAGAAAAATCATAGACTTTTAGGTAGGCCTTAAATTATAACATGATGTGCGCCGCGCCAAATAAAATACAAAGATTGTGTGGCCCTCAATTAATTACTATAAAATATTTAGATTTTGGAAGGACCGTTTAGTAAATGTTACAGTCTTTCCTGAAGTTAACAAAGACAGAGAATCTTTAGGCACAATTTATAAATAATATACATTCTTAAATACGGGTGCGCATTTATGTGACCCAAATCTTATTCTCGGCCAAACTGAAACGCATTAAAATCACAGGCGTACTGGTTGCGGTGTGACTCGGAATGTGTTTTCGTGAGGTCGCAATTCTTCTAAAATTGAAAAGCGAAATATAAAAGCACATAATTGAAATATATAAAGAAATCAGATAAAAACAAAAATCGCAGTTAAGCGACCGTGCTAAAACCACGGAATCCGGGAGTGCCTAACACCTTCTCCCGGGTTAACAGAATTCTTTATCCAGGTTTCTAGTTTCGCAGATTGTATTACAGAGTCATAAATTTTCTCGGTTTGGGATTAAACCGGTGACTTGGGACACCATTATTTTCCCAAGTGGCGACTCTGAAAAATTAAATAAATTGATCCCGTTCCGACTGTCCTTTAAGTGGAAAAACTCCTTCCCTGATTATTATTATATCCCTTCTCGAGGTGTAGTAGTAAACAGCGGCACACGCACATGTGTGAAAAAAGGAGGTATGACATAGAGTATATAAATTGGTAACAATAATGGAGTGTTTAGACTGTGTGTTATGAAGAAATAGATTTCTCCCAAGTCTGGGACAACTTCTCATGATGTTTCCACTATCATCACATTCATAACAGCTCATCCGCAGTTCGGCCACTCATACTGAGTCTATGCCAGATAACTAGAATAACTATTTAAGGAATCCTATGCTAGCGGTGCATTAAAAGATGATTATCCTATGAGAGTGCCCTGATTAACTGGAGCACCACGAGTATTCTGAAATCGATTCAACTTTACTGTTGTTACTGAAATATAGAATTATTATGGACATAGGAACATCAAAGGTCCCAACATCATCCCATATAAATGTCAGATCTTACTCGTATACAATTTTCAGAAAACTTTTGAATACCACTGAAATACATTGCTGGCCAAATCTGATATGACACATGACCAACAAGTTGATCATTGATAATGAACTCCTTTCACTTGGCGCAAGCCATAAGATACATCCTGATAATCCACAATACTAACCTTTATCGTTTGTATGTCAACATCATAAGACAACTCAAAACATTCGTTTGGTACATATCTGTAACGACCCGACCGGTCATTTTTGAAATTTACGCCCCGATCCCCAATTTAACTGCTCCCATAAGTTCATTTCTGCTATTGTAGTTTGCCGGGAGGTTCGGTTCTAGAACTTGGAGTGTTTTAGGATACTTAGTCCCTAAATGAGAGATTTATAATTTAAAAATGGCCTGTATTCGGAACAGTATTAAGACGACCTCGGAATGGAAATCAAATGGTTTTATTAGCCCCGTTAGGTGATTTTGGGGTTGGGAGTGCATTCAGAACTTATTTTGGAGGTCTGTAGCTCAATTAGTCTTGAAATGCAGAAGTTTGAAATTTTGGCAAAATCCGAACTGTAGGTGAGATTATGATCCGGGAGTCAGAATGGAATTCTGACAATTTTTTTAGCTTCGTTATGTGATTTTGGATATGTCTGCAAATTTTTAGGTCATTCGGACGTCGTTTGGTTGGGTTTTTGATATCATGTGGGTTTCGGAAGTTTTGGATGAAACTTAGGCTTGAATCCGCTTTGATTCGATGATTTGTGTGTTTAAGGATGTGTTATTATGATTGGAACAAGTTTGTATCGTGTTTTGGAGTATGTAGGTGGTTTTCATTGGGGTCCCGGGGGCCTCGAGGGCCTCGGGGTGAATTCGGACCATCATCCGCACATTTGGAACTTAGAAAAACCTGCAGAAAATTGTAGGTTCTGTGCAGAACTTTAAGCCTTCGCGTTTGCGTGGCTCTGACCGCGGTCGTGTATGCAAGGCAGGCTTGGTCATCACGTTTGTGTCCCAGGCTACGCGTTCGCGTAGAAGAAGGAAGGGAAGCATTTTGTTCGCGTCCGCGGCTACGCGTTGGCGTAGAGAAAGAAGCAAAGCATCGCGTTCGCGTTCCACGTCACGCGTTCGCGTAGAAGAAAATTTGGCCGGTTATTAAATTGTTCTTTGCGAACGCATGGGAGGCGTCGCGTTCGCATAGAGAAGGTCGATTTGTACATCACGAACGCGTATGGATAATTGGACTGGCAGTGAATTAAATTCCAGAACAGTTCATTCGCGGGTTTCATACACAAAAATGCCATTTTTGAGTCTTAGAGAGAGAAACTCACGGGAAATTGTTAGAGATTCATCGGGTATTCATCGGAGGTAAGTTTTATGGCCTAATTACGTTATTTTATCATGGAATCCTTGAGTATTTCACTGTTAAGGGAAGATTAATGGGGGATTTTAGCCCTAGGCCTAAATTATGGTAAATCGTCGATTTGAATGGGCAAACAGACTCCGATTTTAGTAAATTTTATATGCATAGAAACGTGTTGAGATAAGGAACCCGAATATGTAACTTTCGTAATTTTTTCGAGAAGCGTACCAAAAGTCGGGTTTTGGCAAGTTGTGGTTTTTGGTGTGTTTCAAATTATTTCGATTGGGTAATACCCAATTGGCCTATTTTGATGTATTTCTATTGATTTTGATTAGATACTACACCTGTGGAGGCTGATACTCGTGGAAAAAGAGTTATCTCTTAGCGGTTTCTTACCGGAGTCGAGGTAAGTGGCTTGTCTAACCTCATGTGGGGGAACCTTCTCCCCTAGGATATTATGTGCTAATTTAAATGCCTTGTACGCGCGGTGACGGGCGTGTACATGCGCAGATTGTTGGAATCCACCTTACTTGAATTGTTCAATTCGTGATATTACTGTTCATAGCTGATTAAATTGTGACACTTACCTGATATTCGTTAGAAAAGCATGGTTAGATAGGATTTATCTGTCTAAGTGCCTAATTGACTTACTTGAACTTCTTGATATTTGTTGATACTGGCTTTTGGTGAAATTGTAGTTATGCATATCATATTTCTCTGTGCTTTCCTTTTATTGCTTGTGTTGGTGGATTGTGGGTTCAATTCTCGGAGATCCAAGGGCTGCGGATTAGATTCCCGGAGACCCAGAGTTTATTGAGATATTAAAATACGGACCGCGGGTTCGATTCCCGGAGATCCTAAGATATTGAGGTACGGACTGCAGGTTCAATTCCCGGAGATCTTAGGGTTGTGGGTTCGATTTTCGGAGACCCAGAGATACCGATGTAGGGACTGTAGGTTAAATTCCTGGAGATCCTGAGTTGTTGAATATTGATAGGGATTATGGGTTCAATTCCCATAGATCTTGGACTTGTTGATTTGAGTTTATGTTGTGTTGGTTACTTGTTGTCAGCTTAATCGTAGACGGTTGTAGTAATTACTTTATTTGTTGCTATTTCAGACTCAATCTTATTTAAACCGCTTATTATTGTTATTATCATTATGTTATTATCTCTCGGTAGGGCCCTGACCTTCCTCGTCACTACTCCATCGAGGTTAGGTTTGGCACTTACTGAGTACCGCCGTGGTGTACTCATGCTACTCTTCTGCACACTTTTGTTATGCAGATCCAGGTACATCAGGTCAGGCTCATCTCATGTGATTTAGCAGCACTTCAGGAGACTTGAGGTATGATCTGCTACGTCTGCGGATCCGGAGGGTCTCCTTTTATTCTCATTAGTAATAGCAGTTACTTTCCTTATTCTAGTTGTTTAGACATTCTTGATGTATAGAGCCACAATTATACTTATCTTTTAGTCTGTGTTGCCCATGGGTTTCCGGGTCTTGGTAGTATGTTGCTTAGTGTGTTTTGGCGAAGTGTATGTGCCGAGCGACACTTATTACATTTTATTTACATTATTACGCTGTTACCTTATCTTTTATTTCATGAAATTGTATATTTCGCATCGTGTTAGGCTTAGCTAGTCGTGAAGGCTGGGTGCCATCATGACAGGTTCACGGTTTGTGAACTAGGGTCGTGACAAGTTGGAATCAGAGCTCTAGGTTCATAGGAGTCACGGGACACAAACCGGTTACTTAGAGTCTCGCTGATCGATACGCAGACGTCTGTATTTATCTATGAGAGGCTATGTAACTATTTAGAAAACTCTTCATTTCTTTTGGATTCCTTGTCGTGCGACATTTTTGGCACCAAATCTAAACTTTTGCTTTCTATTCTCTCACAGATGGTGAGGAGACGTGCTACTCGCGAGGATCAAGCACATGCGCCCCTTGCTGCTGCCGCTAGAGGCCGAGGCCGTGGTAGAGGACGAGGATGCGTCCGAGGTGCAGCCATAGCACCCGTGCGCATTGCCGCTGAGGTACCACCGGTGGACCAGGTTGGAGCGCCGTCACCTGGTACACCGACTACAACTGCCACTACTCCAGCACTCCAGGAGACCTTGGCCCAGTTCATGAGCATGTATACTACTTTAGCTCAGGCAGGGTTACTTCCTCTCACTGCAGCTACATCTCAGGCCGGGGGAGGGGCCCAGACTCCCGCAGCTGCTACACCTGAGCAGCGAATGCCCATGGAGCAGGTTCCAGAGATTATTATTATGCCTCCTGCCGCCCCAGTACAGCCCGGAGGTGGACCAGCTGCTTCTGAGGATGAGTAGCTTAGATTAGATAGGTTTAAGAAATATGATCCTCCAGTGTTCAGTGGGTTGCCTACAGATGATACATTGGGTTTTCTGGAGGAGTGTCATCGTATCCTTCGTACCATGGGGATAGTGGAGAGCAATAGGGTTTTCTTCACTGCTTTTCAGCTTCGTGGGGCTGCTTATGATTGGTGGCGCACGTATGAGTTGGATAGTCCAGATGAGTCCGCTTTATTGACCTGGACGCAGTTTTCTGATATGTTTTTGAGGGAGTTTGTTCCCCAAAGCCTTAGGGATTCTTGGCGATCGGAGTTTGAGCGGTTGCATTAGGGCTCCATGACAGTATTAGAGTATGCTATTAGTTTCACCCGTCTAGCCAAGCATGCACCAGCCTTGGTAGCCATGGTCTGGGAGAGAGTGCAGAGATTTATTGAGGGCCTTATTCCGCCGATCCGGTCTAGCATGGATAGGGAATTGGAGACAGATATACTGTATCAGCAGGCGGTGAGCATTGCTAGGAGGATCGAGAGTACGCTCCATAGAGAGCGAGAAGAGGGGGAGGCCAAGAGGTCTCGTAAGTCGGGCCATTTCTCTGGTGCCCGACTTCAGCAGCCGGTCATTTTGGCAGGGGTTATTCTGGTCATCCAGTTCATTCAGCATTGCCAGCAGCCGGTAGTATTCCAGCTCTTCCAGCACCTCAAGAGCCTTATTATGCTCCCCCAGTTTCCAGTGTGCCTCCTGCGCGGGATACCTCCAAGGGTCAGACTAGTGGGGGTGAGGCCAGTCAGTCACAGCTACCGCGTCCTCCTAGAGCCTATTTTGAGTGCGGGGATATTCACCATCTGGTTAGGGAGTGCCCAGGCGTAGGTGAGGAGCACCTCTACAGACTTTGCAGCCTCAGCGTGGTTCATAGGGTCAGCAGGCCATCATTCCAGCCCCAGCTATCACTCCACCTGTCCAGCCTGTTAGGGGCGGGGATCAGGGTGCCAGAGGCCACCCTCGAGAGAGGGGTAAGGCCATATTTTATGCTATTCCTGATCATGCTGTAGCTGTTGCATCTGATTATGTTATCAAGGTATTATTTTGGTTAGTCACAGAGAGCCATCGGTTCTATTCGATCCTGGTTCCACTTTTTCATATGTGTCATCTTATTTTGCTTCGCATCTGGGTGTGCCTCGGGATGCTTTGAGTGCCCCCATTTATGTTTCTACTCCGGTTGTAGATTCTTTGGCTGTGGACCGTATGTATCAGTCGTGTTTGGTTACCATTTGTGGTTTTGAGACCAGAGCAGATCTATTGTTGCTCGGGATGGTTGATTTTCATATTATTCTTGGCATGGACTGGTTGTCGCCCCATTATGCTATTCTTGATTGTCACACCAAGATCGTGATGCTAGCTATGCCAGGCATTCCACGTATTGAGTGGAGTTGTACTTTAGATCATACCCTGAGCCGTGTTATTTCCTTTCTCAAAGCTCAGCGTATGGTTGAGAAGGGGTGTGCTACTTATCTAGCTTATGTGCGTGATGTCAGTATTGACACTCCTTCTATTGATTCCGTTCCGGTGGTACGTGATTTCGCTGATGTATTTCCAGCTGATCTCCAGGGCATGCTGCCCAACAGAGATATTGATTTTGGTATTGACTTATTGACGGGCACTCAGCCCATTTCTATACCACCGTACCTTATGGCTCTTCCTGAGTTGAAGAAGTTGAAGGATCAGTTACATGAGTTATTGGGTAAGGTTTTCATTCGACCCAATGTTTCGCCTTGGGGTGCTCTTGTGTTGTTTGTGAAGAAAAAGGACAGTTCTATGCGTATGTGTATTGACTATCGTCAGTTGAACAAAGTTACAGTGAAGAACCGGTATCCTTTGCCATGTATTGATGATTTATTTGACCAGCTACAGGGCGCACAGGTGTTCTCCAAGATTGATTTGCACTCTGGTTATCATCAGCTGAAGATTCGGGAGCCAGATATCCCGAAGACTGCCTTCAGGACTCGGTATGGTCACTACGAGTTCCTCATAATGTCCTTCGGGCTGACTAATGCCCCAACAGCTTTCATGCATTTGATGCACAGTGTGTTCAGGCCATACCTGAACTCGTTTGCGATTGTTTTCATTGATGACATTTTGGTATATTCCCGAAGTCGGGAAGAGCACGAGCAGTATCTGAGGATAGTGCTTCAGACTCTGAAGGGAGAAGTAGTTATATGCAAAGTTCTCTAAATGTGAATTTTGTATGAGTTCAATGGCATTTCTAGGTCACGTAGTGTCGAGCGATGGTATTCGAGTGGATCCGAGAAAGGTGGAGGCCGTGCAAAGTTGGCCCAAACCCTCATCAGCTACTGAGATTTGTAGTTTCCTAGGTTTGGCGGGTTATTACCGTCGCTTCGTGGAGGGGTTCTCTTCGATCGCAGCACCTATGATCAGATTGACCTAAAAGGGTGTCCCTTTCCAGTAGACTGAGGGAGACAACTTTGACTTCGGCCCCTATCTTGATGTTGCCTACAGGTTCGGGGTCCTATACAGTATATTGTGATGCCTCACGAGTTGGACTCGGTGCAGTATTGATGCAGGACGGTAGGGTGATTGCCTACGCGTCCAGACAGCTGAAGGTACATGAAAAGAACTACCCTGTTCATGATCTGGAGCTAGCTGCCATTGTTTATGCCTTAAAGATTTGGCGTCATTACTTGTATGGGGTTCCTTGTGAGATCTACACTGATCATCAGAGCTTGCAGCTCTTGCTTAAGTACAAGGACCTGAACAGGCGTCAGAGGAGGTGGTTGGAGCTGTTGAAGGACTATGATATTACTATTCTCTATCATCCGGGCAAGGCCAATGTAGTTGCCGATGCCTTGAGTCATCGGGCAGAGAGTTTGGGAAGTTTGGCATATCTACCAGCTTCAGAGAGACCTATGGCGATGAATGTTCAGGCTTTAGCCAGGCAGTTTGTTAGAATGGATCTTTCAGAGCCCAGCCGGGTGCTGGCCTATGTGGTTTCTTAGTCTTCG
Organism: Nicotiana noctiflora; assembly: GCA_032618575.1. Taxonomy (NCBI): domain Eukaryota; kingdom Viridiplantae; phylum Streptophyta; class Magnoliopsida; order Solanales; family Solanaceae; genus Nicotiana; species Nicotiana noctiflora. The sequence continues at coordinate 91,505 of JASVEL010007927.1, read as the reverse complement.
CTATTTGATCGCATCAGGGAGCGTTAGTTCGACGACCCTCATTTGCTTGTCCTACAGGATAGAGTTCGGCGTGGTAATGCTTGAGATGTTACCATTGGTATGATTGAGTTATGAGGATGCATGGGCGTATTTGTGTGCCCAATGTAGATGATCTTCGAGAGCTGATTCTAGCAAAGGCCCATAGCTCGCGGTATTCCATCCATCCGGGTGCCGCAAAGATGTATCATGACTTGAGATGGCATTACTGGTAGAGGCGGATGAAGAAGGATATAGTTGACTATGTTTCTAGGTGCCTCAACTACGAGCAGGTGAAGTGTGAGCATCAGCGCCCGGGTGGGTTAATGCAGCAGATTGAGATCCCGGAGTGGAAATGGGAGCGCATCACCATGGACTTTGTATCTGGACTTCCACGGACTGTGAGGAAGTTTGATTCCATTTGGGTCATTGTGGATCGGCCGACCAAGTCCGCCCATTTCATACCTGTGTGCACCACTTACTCATCGGAGCGACTGGCGGAGATCTACATCAGGTAGATAGTTTGACTGCATGGTATCCTAGTTTCCATCATTTCATATAGAGGCACTCAGTTCACTTCATGGTTCTGGAGAGCCGTGCAGCAGGAGTTAGGCACTCGAGTGGAGCTAAGCACAACGTTTCACCCTCAAACTGATGGCTAGTCCGAGCGCACTATTTAGATTTTGGAGGATATGCTCCGTGCGTGCGTGATTGAGTTTGGAGGTTCATGGGATCATTTCTTGCCACTCGCGGAGTTTGCTTATAACAATAGCTACCAGTCCAGTATTCAGATGGCATCGTATGAGGCCCTATATGGTAGGAGGTACAGGTCTCCCGTGGGTTGGTTCGAGCCGGGCGAGGCCAGACTGCTAGGTACTGAGATGGTCCAGGATGCAATGGACAAGGTCAAGGTGATTAAGGATAGACTTCGTGCAGCCCAGTCTAGACATAAGAGTTACGCGGACAAGAAGGTCCGCGATGTGGCTTTTATGGTTGGCGAGCGGGTTCTGCTTCGGGTCTCGCCCATGAAGGGCGTTATGAAGTTTGGGAAGAAGGGGAAGCTCAGTCCTAGATTCATTGGTCCTTTTGAGATTTTGAGGCGTGTTGGGGAGATTTCTTATGAGTTGGCCTTACCTCCCAGCCTAGCCGGAGTCCATCCCATATTTCATGTCTTTATGCTCCGGAGATACCATGGTGACCCATCGCACGTGTTGGATTTCACTTCTGTTCAGCTAGACGAGGATCTATCTTATGTTGAGGAGCCGGTGGCCATTCTTGACAGGCAAATCAGAAAGCTAAGGTCAACGAACATCGCTTCAGTGATGGTCCAGTGGCGGGGTCAGCCGGCCGAGGAGGCGACTTGGGAGACTGAGCAGGATATGCGAAACCAGTACCCGCATCTCTTCACCACTCCAGGTATGTTCTTTATGCTCATTCGAGGATGAACTAATCTTTTAAGTGTGGGAAGATGTAATGACCTGGCCGGTCATTTTTGAAATTTATGCCTCGATCCCCAATTTAACTGCTCCCCTAAGTTCATTTCTGCTATTGTAGTTTGCCGGGAGGTTTGGTTCTAGAATTTGGAGTGTTTTAGGACACTTAGTCCCTAAATGAGAGCTTTATAATTTAAAAATGGCCCGTATTCGGAACAGTATTAAGACGACCTCGAAACTGAAATCCAATGGTTCCATTAGCTCCGTTAGGTGATTTCGGGGTTGGGAGCGCGTTCGAAACATATTCTGGAGGTCTGTAGCTCAATTAGGCTTGAAATGCGAAAGTTTGAAATTTTGGCAAAATCCGAATGGTAGGTGAGATTATGATCCGGGAGTCAGAATGGAATTCTGACAATTTCTGTAGCTTTGTTATGTGATTTTGGATATGTCTGCAAATATTTAGGTCATTCGAACATCGTTTGGTTGGGTTTTTGATAGCATGTAGGTTTTGGAAGTTTTGGATGAAACTTAGGCTTGAATCCACTTTGATTCGATGATTTGTGTGTTTAAGGACGTGTTTTTATGATTGGAACAATTTTGTATCATGTTTTGGAGTATGTTGGTGGTTTTCGTTGGGGTCCCGGGGGCCTCGGGGTGAATTCGGACCATCATCCGGGCATTTGGAACTTAGAAAAACCTGTAGAAAATTGCAGGTTCTGTGCAGGACTTTAAGCCTTCGCGTGCGCGTGGCTCTGGACGAGTTCGTATAGGTAAGGCGCGATTGGTCATCGCGTTTGTATCCCAGGCTACACGTTCGCGTAGAAAAAGGAAGGGAAACATCGCGTTCGCATCCCAGGCTACGCGTTCGCGTAGAAGAAAGAAGCGAAGCATCGCATTCACGTTCCATGTCACGCGTTTGCGTAGAAGAAAATTTGGCCGGTTGTTATATTGTTTATCGCGAACACGTGAGAGGCGTCGCGTTCACGTAGAGAAGGTCGATTTGTGCATCGCGAACGTGTAGGGATAATTGGATTGGCAGTGAATTAAATTCCAGAACAGTTCATTCGCGGGTTTCATACACAAAAATGCCATTGAGTCTTAGAGAGAGAAACTCACGGGAAATTGTTGGAGATTCATCGAGTATTCATTGGAGGTAAGTTTTATAGCCTAATTACGTTATTTTATCATGGAGTCCTTAAGTATTTCACTGTTAATGGAAGATTAATGGGGGATTTTAGCCCTAGGCCTAAATTATGGTAAATCGTCGATTTGAATGGGCAAACGGAGCCCGATTTTAGTAAATTTTATATGCATAGACACGTGTTGAGATAAGGAACCCGAATATGTAACTTTCATAATTTTTCGAGAAGTGTACCGAAAGTCGAGTTTGGCAAATTGTGGTTTTTGGTGTATTTCAAATTGTTTCGATTGGGTATTGGCCTATTCTGATGTATTTCGATTGATTTTAATTAGATACTACACCCGTGGAGGCCGGTACTCGTGGAAAAAGAGTTGTATCTTAGCGGTTTCTTACCGGAGTCGAGGTAAGTGGCTTGTCTAACCTCGTGTGGGGGAACCTTCTCCCCTAGGAATTTATGTGCTAATTTAAAAGCCTTGTACGCGAGGTGACGGGCGTGTACATGCACAGATTGTTGGAATCCACCTTACTTGAACTGTTCAATTCGTGATATTACTGTTCTTAGCTGATTAAATTCTGACACTTACCTGATATTCGTTAGAAAAGCATGGTTAGCTAGGATTTATCTGTCTAAGTGCCTAATTGACTTACTTGAACTTCTTGATATTTGTTGATACTGGCTTTTGGTGAAATTGTAGTTATGCATATCATATTTCTCTGTGCTTTCCTTTTATTGCTTGTGTTGGTGGACTATGGGTTCAATTCCCCGAGATCCAAGGGCTGCAGGTTCGATTCCCAGAGACCCGAAGTTTATTGAGATATTGAAATACGGACTGCGGGTTCGATTCCCGGAGATCCTAAGATATTGAGGTACGAACTACGGGTTCAATTCCCGGAGATCTTAGGGCTGTGAGTTCGATTCCCGGAGACCCAGAGATACCGATGTAGGGACTGAGGGTTAAATTCCCGGAGATCCTGAGTTGTTGAATATAGATAGGGACTGTGGGTTTAATTCCCACAGATCCTGGACTTGTTGATTTGAGTTTTTGTTGTGTTGGTTACTTGTTGTCAGCTTAATCGTAGATGCTTGTAGTAATTACTTTTTTTGTTGCTATTTCAGACTCAATCTTATTTAAACTACTTATTAGTCATTATCATTATGTTATTATCTCTCGGTAGGGTCCTGACCTTCCTCGTCACTACTCCATCGAGGTTAGGCTTGGCACTTACTGAGTACCGCCGTGGTGTACTCATGCTACTCTTCTGCACACTTTTGTTGTGCAGATCCAGGTACATCAGGTCAGGCTCATCTCAAGTGATTTAGCAGCACTTCAGGAGACTTGAGGTATGATCTGCTACGTCTGCGGATTCGGAGGGTCTCCTTTTATTCTCATTATTAATTACTTTCCCTTATTCTCGTTGTTTAGACATTTTTGATGTATAGAGCCACAATTATACTCTTATTTTAGTCTGTGTTGCCCGTGGGTTTCCGGGTCTTGGTAGTATGTTGCTTAGTGTGTTTTGGCAAAGTGTATGTGCCGAGCGGCACTTATTACATTTTATATACATTATTCCGCTGGTACCTTATCTTTTATTTCATGAAATTGTATATTTCGCATCGTGTTTGGCTTACCTAGTCGCGAAGGCTGGGTGCCCTCATGACATGTTCACGATTGGTGAACTAGGGTCGTGACAATGTCCTTCTTAGGACAGTTAAACTCACTTCCCCCAGTATCACTGTTTCTAGTTTTACCCTTCACTAAATAGACATCTCATACGAACCATATAGTCTTTATTACCACCAACTATCTATAGATCTACATCCACCTCGTGATTCTACCATTACTACGACGCTTAGGTAGTTAAGTAAACCTTCTCAAGACCGTACTTATCAACCGAATGTCAGAACCTAGTGCACCCCCATGTGCACAATTGAATGGATCTCTCAATACTTTTGCATTATCGATATGGATGACACGCGGTAACAATGGTTGAGTAAATTCTTGGCTCCCTTATAATCCCTCTGTAGCATCACGAACCATCGGTGCATACTTGATACCGAGTGCACAATTTCAATACACGAGTGGATGCAAAAGAACATATGATATAGGCTTCAACTGAATAAATGACGCACGATAAGGAATGAAATGAAGTGGAATTTTCCTAACGGTTACATAGCCTCTCGTAGATAAATACGGACGTCTCCGTATCGATCAGCGAGACTCTAAATAACTGGTCTGTGTCCCGTGATTCCTATGAACCTAGAGCTCTTATACCAACTTGTCATGACCCTAGTTCACCAATCGTGAAACTGTCATAACGGCATCCAGTCTTCGCGACTAGGTAAGCCTAACATGATGCATAATATACAATTTCATGAACAAAAGATAAGATAACAGCGGAATAATGTCAATGAATAATAATAAGTGCCGCTTGGCACATACACTTCGCCAAGTACCACTAGGAAACATACTACCAAGACCCGGAAACCCACGGGCAACATAGACTAAGAAAGAGTACAACTGCGGATCTATACATCAAGAATGTCTATACAACGAAAATAAACGAAATAACTGATATCACTAATGAGAATAGAAGGGGACTCTCCGGATCCACGGACGTAGCAGATCATACCTCAAGTCTCCTAAAAGTGCTCCTAAATTACCTGTAATGTGCCTAATCTGATGTACCTGGATATGCACAACAAAAGTGTGCAGAAGAGTAGTATGAGTACACCACGGCGGTACTCAGTAAGTGCCAAGCCTAACCTCGATGGAGTAGTGACGAGGAAGGTCAGGGCCCTACCGAGAAATAATAACATAATGATAATAATAATATCGAGCAGTTCAAATAAGAATGAGATTGAAATAACAATAATAAAGTAAATACTTCAACCGTCTACAATTAAGCTAACAAAGACTAACCAGCACAACAAAAAGACCAATCAACAAGTCCAGGATCTCCGGGAATTGAACCCGCAGTCCCTCTCTATATTCATCAACTCGGGATCTCCAGGAATTGAACCCGCAGTCCATATATCAGTATCTCTGGGTCTCCGGGAATCGAACCCGCAACCCTCGGATCTCCGGGAATTGAACCCGCAGTCCGTATCTCAATCTACGGGAATTGAACCTGTAGTCCGTATCTCAATATCTCAGGATCTCCGGGAATTGAACCCGTAGTCCGTATCTTAACAGCTTGGGATCTTTGGGAATTGAACCCGCAGTCCGCATCTCAATAACTCTGGGTCTCCGGGAATAGAACCCGCAGCTATTGGATCTCCGGGAATTGAACCCGCAGTCCACAAACACAAACACAATCAATAAGAGGAAAAACACAGAGAAATATGAAATACATAGCTACAATTTACACCAAAACCAGTATCAACAAGTTCCAGGAAATTCAATTAAGACAAGTAAGCCACATAGACAGATAATCTTATCTAATCATGCTTCTCTAACTCACACAAAATAACAAGGATATCACGATTTGAACAGTTCAAGTAAGGTGGTTTTTCAACAATCTGCGCAAGTACATGCCCGTCACCTCGTGTACAAGGCATTTAAATCAACACATAATGTCCTAGGGGAGAAGTTCCCCCCACGTAAGGTTAGACAAGTCACTTACCTCAATTCCGGTACAAAACCGCTAAGAAACGACTCTCTTGCCACGAGTATCCGACATCAAAAGGCTCATATCTATTCAATTAAATTTTATAACATAAATAATAATTCAAGTAATTGATTCTACAATTAAATTCTAAGTTAATACGTGAAATTATATAAAATGACCAAAATACCCCTCGAGACCCACGTCTCAAAAAATTCTGAAAATCACATTTTCAGACTCCTCGTCTTGCCACTATTCCGCACATATCAAGAACTCCCAAATCGGACCACAAATGGCCCCTTAAATCCCAAATTTAAAGTTTTTGCTCCAAGTCCTAATTTCTTACAATTTTGCTATGTTTTCATAAATTTCAAGGATGATTCTTCAATAAAATCATGTATTTAGTTCATAGGACTTACCTCTAATCACTTCTCGTCAAACCCCTTCAATTCCCGTCCAAAAGCCCTCAAGAATGACCAAAAATGGTGGAAAAATGGGTTTGGTTCGCGGATGAAATGTTTTAAAACATTCTGCCCAGGTATTTTGTTCACCGCGATCATAGTAAATGCTTCGCAATCGCGGAGAACAAATTTCTAGCCCAAAAATTACCCTTCACGATCGTGGGAATTGCCTCGCGATTGCGGTGAACAACTTCCGGTTCCTCCGGACAGGCTTCAGTAAAATGGTCATAAAGTTTTACACACAACTCCGAATGATAAATGGTTTGATGTTCTGGAAACTAGACACATAGGGATATAACTTTTATTTGTTTATCATTTCCTGAATCCTTATACATTTCGATATACAAGCATCCAAATATATTAATGTGTATTAGAGATCCTTCTCGGACAGCCTATAGTGTAATGTCCACATCTTTTGCTACAAATTTCCAAATCAGGATTTCTTTAGCTTACAGAAACTTAGACACGATGTTCTACAACCTTCATTTTTGAGTCACCTCAAAATTCCTTGTATATAAAAATATATGATCTTCCAAATTAGGACCTGCGCGACAGAAATTTCTTCTTCGCGATCGCGAAGCACTCTACGCGATCGCGATTCATTAGCATTTTTCTAAGATTTTGCTCACCGCGATCGCGACCAATTCCCTGCAATCGCGTAGAGCACTACTGTAGCCAAAAATCAGCAGTTAAAAATGGCCTAGAAATGGTCCGAAACCACTCCGAAACTCACCCGAGGCCGCCGGGACCTCAACCAAAAGCATCAACACTTCCTATAACCTTATTCAAACTTGTTCCAATCATCAAAATACGTCCATAAATACAAAAATTATCAAATTACAACGGATTTAAGCCTAAATTTATCAAATTCTTCTAAAACTCACATTCGATCCGAAACCCAACCAAATGACGTCCGAATGACCTGAAATTTTGCGGACAAGTCCAAAATCACCTAACGAAGCTACAGCAACTCTCAGAATTCCATTCCGACTCCCAAATCAAAATATCACCTATCAACTGGAAATTGCCAAAACACTAATTTCGCCAATTCAAGCCTAAATTAGCTACAGGCTTCCAAAATACATGACCACGCTCCCAACCCCGAAATCACCTAACAGAGCTAACGAAACCATCAGATTTCCATTCCGAGGTTGTCTTCATACTGCTCTGAGCACGGGCCATTTTTCAACTATTAACCTCTTATTTAGGGACTAAGTGTCCCAAAACACTCGGAATCCTAATACCGAATGTCTCGGCAAACCAAAATAGCATAAATAAACTTAGGGGAAGCAGTTAATATGGGGTTCAGGGCATAAATTCTAAAAATGACCGGCCGGGTCATTACAGAGGCTCAAGTGAATGAATTAATCGAACCTTGTAGAATGCAACAAGTTGACATTGTGGATAGTAGCCAATATGAGCATGAATTGGTTGTAGAAATTGCCATTATACTAGAGAATTTAAAAAAATATAGGGAGGAGCTAGAGGAGAAAGCCAGAGTACAACACCAACAATCAATCGAACAAGATTTTGAGGATGCCAATGTCGTAGAAGATATACTAGAGTCAACCAAGGATATTGAGTACATATTTAGTTGGCTCTAGTGTCGTTGATACTGATATTGAGTACATATTTAGTTGGCTCTAGTGTCGTTGATACTGAGGATGTTGAAAATCCTAATGTTCATGTAGTTGAGAGCATTGGTCCACACTCTAAGCATTTTTCCACATTGTGTTTGGATGATGATATGGAGGTAGAGTTGTCCGAGCCACTTGAGGAGTCAAAGGATGAGGAATAAGGTGCCTACATTCTGGAATTTTTCTTGTCAGAAAATCAGGATTACACACCTCATGTAAAGGTCAAGAAGTGCAGAATGCTTCATCGGTTGCTTGGGTTAGTTAGATTTCTTCCTCCACCCTTGGAGCATAGCTGAAAACTTGATGCCATATTGGGGTCCAATTCATAAGTTCAAAGTGGAGGCAGAAATTAATTAACTTCGTGCCGCAATGTTAAATCAAGCGCTTGTTAGGAGGCAACCCAGCTTTATTGCTTTCTTTTATTTTTTTAATATTTTTTTAATTGTATTATATTTGTAATGTCTATTTTTAATTTTCTAACAGCATGGAAATCTAAGCTATTGGAAGGATCCAACACCAAATCAGATGGTTGGAACTAAGTGTGAGGTACTAGCACGAAGGACCAAGCCTGTGAGAAGTTTGAGTACCCCATGAGCTGCTAGTGCTTCGGCCTTTGGCCTGCCAGAGAGTTTCTTTTACCCTCTTATTAGTATGGTGTATGTTGGAGACAATGCATAATTTAAAGTGTGGGGTGAGGAGATTGTCTGGTGATTTTCGATGCTATTTTATCTGTGTTAGTTTAATTGAATAGTATTTTTTTAGAAAAAAAATATTGGACTTTTTCTGATGATGGATATCATAGAAATTTTTTCGAGGGACTTAAGTCTAAAGAAAAAGGACAACAAAAAAAAATTCTTTTTAGGTAGTGTAATAATTTCCCCTTGGTTTTTCTTTGTGCCGCGGTTCTTTTTCAAGAGTTTTGTTTGAACTAGGTGTAGTTAGTTTTATTTTTTTAGGAGTAGGAGCTAGTGTAAGATGGATTGAATTGAAGCAATAGATCTTGACTTTGTTATGCCTTAAGAATAGCGAGTAGTTTTGTTGTGACGCTTAGGCTCAATTTTTGACTCTAGTATAAGTACCTTAAATAGTATGATCTTAACTTTGCTTAACTGCTTTGACTAGAGTGTCTTGATGAGTCCAATACTGAGTGAGTCGTGTGCCATGTGTGTGTAAGGTTTTGTATTATTCTATGCATTGCATTTGATGACTAGAACTTGTCACGTGTGTTTGCAAAGCAAAATAGTAGTTTTGTTCAGTCTTGGAAGTGATATAGGCATTTCTTTGTTGAGCCCTATGACATTTCATAACATATATATATATATATATATATATATATATATATATATATATATATATATATATATATATATATATATATGTATGTTATGTATCATAGTTAACCCCTTTGAGTCTGTAATCCTGTTTCTGTGACAACCACATTATAAACCTTACCCATTTCAATTAACCATCTATTTGAACCTTTTAACCTCTCATGAGCACTTGAATTGTTATGAACTTTGTAAAAGCTAAAGTATGGGGTGGTTGGTTTAACTTTTGAGTGGAACTAATGAGATAAGGAGAAAGGTGCATTATTTTGAAAAAGTAAGAGCCACTTGAATTGAAAGAAAGGAAAAAATAGTTGTATTGTTGCGAAAAATATTCCTTGATAAGTAGTGGTTCTTGATATAATTGTACTTAAAGAAGTAGAGGTGTAATATACATTGATATGAAGGTGGAGTTTTGGTTTGACATAAGTGTGATTTTAAATGTTAAAATGTATGTATTAAAGTGCCTAAGGAGGTGTAGTCACTCTTATAACTAAATGTATCCTACCCGTCCTGCATGCTATATTACAACCAAATAAAGTCCTACTTGATCCTAGACTGAATGACCTCGATTAGTAGAGTAGTAATCTACGGGCAAGCCTATGGGGCATTTTTTGTGGCATACGAATGTCATTTCTGAGAGTGAGTGAATTCTTTCTATCTTGAGTTCCTAATTGTTCTAAAATTTTATTGTGTGAAACTATTCTCTTTTGTTATGTGATGGCACTTGATTCATGAAGGAAAGGTAATTTCAGTGACCTCTATGTTAGAGTAAGCGGGTGAGTTTTGAATAATGCGTGGTACTTGTGAGTCAAATCTTGAGGTGAATATGTTACGTATTTGTGCTTAGTCTATTTTAAATATTTCTGGTGTGATGAGTTTGGAGAATTGTTTAAAAAGGTCGTGTCTATATAAAGTGTAGTTTGATTGACCGAGGACGAGCAATGATTTAAGTGTGGGGTGTTGATGATAGGATATAATTGCGTATTTTTTAGTCGCTTATTACACTCTAATTTACTGCACTTTAATTGATTTTGAGCTTTAATCACTTGGATTTTTTACTAATTGTGTATTTTATGCATTGTAGGAGTGATTCCGAGCTATGTAGATATTATGGAATGAATTCAAGTGATTTGGAGCTTTGAAGTATGAGTAAAAGACCAAGGAATTAAGACAGTATCGTATTCGGGGATCAACGGATGATAGTTAAGAAAGAAATGAAGAATCGAGCGGGCATACATCGCATTATCTAGTAAAATGCACATATATTTTCGCTCAGAACTCCGTTTGGGCTCAACATATATCGTTGGAAAGCTATTTGAAAGGGATACAACTTTCATGTTTTATATTTTTGCGAATTCCCACTACCTCGGTGCATGGTGCAGCGCGGCGCGCCGTGCCTGTGGAAATTTTTTGCAGTCTATCAGAATCAGCTCTCTGAATTCCCACACAAGCACACCATGTGGTCCGTTGTCCCATGTAGGGCGCCTGTGCAATTTTACAGAGCCAGAGTCCCATTTCATGCAGGAAAAGGTGTGTCATCTGGACCCAATCCTATTTGGTATAAATACATATAAAAATGCTATTTTTTGTAGACCCATACTTTTGACATCATTTGGTCCTAAGGAGGCTAAGGAGACTGGGAATTCGATCTAAGAAGGCAAGAACACATTAGGAGGCAAGGCGGAGAATTCTTCTACGAGTTTTTCTCTTTCTTCTTCCTATTTTTCATTATTGGTTATGAATTCTAGTATTGTAGTTTTGCATACTATTATGAATAGTTAATTTGTCATCTGGGATTTTGATGGAACCTATTGGAGGATGATTTTTCGGTTACATTAATATTGATTTGTTGTAGTATTTTCTCTCCATGTTATTATTGTGGTTGCTTGAAGAGCTCTCAATTGATTGTGCCTATTTTGTATGTATTACTCGGGAGAGAGTGCATATTTAGGTAGTTGTTGAACAACATCACACCTAACGTATATGAAGGATCAATGCAGAGGGTTTAAAGTGGGAGTCGTGATAGCGCATACTCGTACAAGCTAGGCAAGCCGCAAAATATAGAAATGCTTAACTTTTCATTTTAATCCTTTTTGAAAACTTGAGTTAACAGGTAATCAACATATTAAATTTTACGATAAATAGAAATAAGCGGAAGACTTAATCAACTAAAATTAACCATACTAGTACTACAATGCCAATATGCTCATCTACCCAGAATCGGGTGTCATAATATTCACGGACGAACTAAGAGTAGTACAACAAATATCTGAAATAAATACAATCTGTCTCGAAATCTAATAAAAACAGAGTACATAATAAGATAGAAGAGAACCCCAGGCCTGCGAACGCCTGCAGGACTATCTCAGAATCTCTAGATGGACTGAAGACTAGCTCCCCAAGTGCTACTGTCCAATTGATGCTCCATTATCTGTACATAGTGCAGAGAGTAGAATCAGCACAACCGACCATGTGATGTGCCTGGCCTAACCTGCAAGGTAGTGACGAGGCTAGGACCAGACCCCAGATAAACCTGTGCAGTTACATAATATACAATGAAAAATAAATATAAATAATTAATTTAAATGGGAGGGGATACATGCTACGGGGAAGAATGTCAAATCCAGCATGAACTTAAAAGAAATATGAGAGAACAACTCAGAATCTAAAATATAACAATAATAATACTATTGCGGTATGCAACCCGATCCCTTATCATTTAATGATATTGTGGTGTGCAACCCGATCCAATTTAATATTGTTGCGGAATGCAACTCCATCTATATTTATAATATTATTGCGGCATGCAACCCAATCCATATTTATAATATTATTGCGGCGTGCAACCCGATCTATATTTATAATATTATTGCGGCGTGCAACCCAATCCATATTTATAATATTGTTGCTGCATGAAACTCGATCCATATATTCCTATTCATTGGGAAACAACCATACCAAGAGTCTCGACAAGGGATCAACAATAAACTACACTATCCCGGCAAGGGATCAACAATAAACTACACTATCATGGCAAGAAATCAACAATAGAAGTACATACGTCCTCGCAAAGAAGAATCAGCTATAACCAATCTTAACTCAACCTCTATTCATCTTAGCTAACACCAATATTCAAATCATGAGTAATTTCCACGATAACAAACTTAATTCTCGCTCAATATCGAGAATTATCAATTAAAGCATCTGTAGTAATGAACACAACAATATCAATTTCAGACTCGTGGTTATACTCGGCATCAACGTATAGATACTCGTTACCATGCCTATACGTCATACTCAACAAGAAGCAAATAGAAAATAGGACTCAACTCCAAATCCCTCAAGCTAAGGTTAAACCGAACACTAACCTCAAACTTTCACGGTCAACTCAATCCTCAAACACCGCCTTTCCTTTCAAATTCAGCTCCAGATCAATTGTACCTATACATAATTGACTTTATAACATCAATAAATACTATACAATCCAATTCCAATGATTTATTATGGATTTCTAACCATTCTTCCCAAAAAGTCAAAAATTGACCCGGGCCCGCTTGGTCAAAATACAAGGTTCGGACCAAAACCCGATCACCTATTCACCTATGAACCCGAATATAAAATTTGTTTTGAAATCCGACCCCAAAACAAGGTCAAATTCCCAAATAATCAAAATATCCTAATTCTACCCAAATCCCTAATTTTTCTACCATTAATCACATGTTTTAGGCCTAGAAATCTAGTAGGTGTTGAGAAAAATGGAAGAAAACAAGTTAAAGATTATTTATCCAAGAGATTATGGTGATTAAGTTCTTCAAAAATCTCCCAAGAGGTATGGAGAAGAAGAAGTTTGTGAAAGTAATAAAATCTCATAACGTGTTCTATTTTTTAAACTTAAAATAACTAGGCAAATATTTTCATCGCGTTCATGATGGGTTAGGCTTGCTAGACCTTCGCGTTCGTGGAAGACGGCTCGCATTCGCGAATAAGAGACCCCTCGAGCCTTCGCGTTTGTGTTCATGTGGTCGTGTTCACGTAGGTTTATTTCCCCTCTCCTGCCCAGGCTCAATTGGCCTCCGCGTTCACATGGCCAGGACAACGCTCACGAAGGGAAGACCCCCCTTCCGAATGCCTCACATTCGCGTCCTGAGTTTCGCATTCGCGTAGAAGGAATTTCCTTCAGTATATTTAATACATCTCATTCACGAGGGTCCACCCGTGAACGCGAAAAAGAAATTATTAGCACACCATAAACTGGAAAAACCTGAAAGTTCTTGAGTTCCAAAAACCTTCCGAAACACATTTGGAACTCACCCGAGCCCTCGGGGCTCCAAATAAGTACTACCTCAAAAATATCATACGAACTTATCCGTGCGATCAAATCACCAAATTAACATCGTTAACAATGAGTTAAACCTTAGAATCAAAGAAATATTTCAAACTTCTTAAAATATCAAAGTTTGGAATTAAGGCTCGAATCACATCAAACGGAATCCATTTCTTACCAAACTTCACAGAATAATCTTAAATCATATATAAAACATGTACTGGGTGCCATAATCAAAGTACGGGCCCTATACCAATATGTTATAATCAAATTTCATTTCCAAATCATTTAAACAATTTCAGAAAATAATTTTCTTTAAAAATTCATTTCTCGGGCTTGGGACCTCGGAATTCGATTCCGAGCATACGTCAAAGTCCTATATTTTCCTACGGACCCTCCGAGATCATCAAATTACGGGTCTGGATCCGTTTACCCAAAATATTGACCGAAGTCAACTTAAATGCATTTTAAGTCAAAAATTCAGTATTTCACAAATTTTTCACATAACTGCTTTCTAGCTAGACGTCCGAACTACACACACAAATTGAGATAAAGATTAAAGAGGTTTGTAAGGCCTCGAAACAAAAAATTCATTTTAAATACAAGTGATGATATTTTTGATCATCCCATCTCCACCTCTAAAATAACCATTCTTCCTCGAACGAATAGAAGAAAGAAGTACTTGAGTCGGGGGAAAGATGGGATAACAACTCCGTATATCGAACTCGAACTCCTAGGTCGAGGCCTTAGGAGGCCGATGTCACGCCCCAAATCGAGGAACATGACCGGCGCCTGACCGGGTTGCCCCAGTCAAGCGGACCTGGGTGCCTTTCATTCCCACGCGTTACCCCTGTGATGACCGTTTCTCATTAACCAAATATATTACTAATCATAATTGATTTCACATTAAACAAATAAAACGATACGAGTGATTCATTAACTAGATTTCAATTTTTACAACGCCCGACATAACACAATATATACATAAGATTGGAGTCCCACAGTTTACATGTCTACAGAGCCTCTAGGATACAAAAGGGAAATACAATACTTGCCGGTAACAAGGCTCCGGCTATACCTTACAAAACCAAAATGAAATCTAAACCGAGTGGCATAAACCACACAAGGCCCCGAGGAAGAAAGGGGCTCACCAAAACGGGCAGTGGAAGGAGAAGGATACTACCGCCGATGAGCTGAAGTGCCTGCTACTGATCCACCTACAATCATGACACGAATGTAGCGCCCCCGGCAAAAGGGACGTCAGTACACTTGAATTGTACTGGTATGTATGGACAAACTTTGTCCCAAGTAAACTCAAGCCATTAAATTACATTAAAACTAATCAAGCCAACCAACCATGTTTTCCACCTTTTACTCATTTCAGGTAAGCCTCAACACAAGCACATTCAAGGTCAACAAATGGAACAACAACCAATCAATCACGTAAAACACAAGTAGTCAAACAAAGGGGCAATCAGTGCCCCACAGGTTGCAAACTCTCCTGTCGTCTCCTTTCACAATTTCACATTATTGATTTTTGTATCAATTTTCAATAGCGATTTCGATCGCTTTCCATCCTTATTGCCCTTGACCACCCTTATTACCTCGGCCACCCTTATCACCCCAACCCACACCTTATTTCACCACGTTGCGGCGCGCAACACGACCCCGCCTTACAGTTGAAAACACAACAATTTCAAACAACAGATAAGGTACTACACACAATTTCAACAAGTTCAAATAAGCAACTTACACATTGGTTCATGTTCTCAATTTCTTCTCAATTCAATATCACAACCATGTTACAAGTATTCCAAAATCGAAAATGCCCACATAATCATGTTCAACAATTCACCACAATTAAGGTGTTTCAAAGTCTTTCCACAATAAGCCAAATATGCCATCACAATGGTTGTTCCCAATTATTTACCAACCTCGATTACCTTTTTATCTTTCAATTCATATTTCATACCATACCACATGTAGTTCAATCATCAATTGTATACCCAACAATGATATCGAAAAATCACATAAAATCTCTCAAATTAACACATGCCAAACAATTTCACACATATGGGCGATTTTACAAGAATCAAAATTAGCCATACATACCCGGTGATGATTTTTCCTCCTACTTTATGCTTACCCAAGATATCCTACTCTTTCCAACCTTGTTCTTGAAGACTCTTACTTCTACTCACTTCTTTTTACTAGAAATCAAGTTCAATAATCATGCATGAGTGTAAAACTTTTTATCTTCAAAAGCTATTATATGCAAACCTCTCTTTACCCAATTAAAACTGAAAATGAAAGAAAATAGTTAGGGTTTTTACCTTGAAAAGATTGGGGAAGTTGAATCCTTGCCCTAGGATCCCTTGGAATTAAATGGTTGGAACAATCTTTGAAGATGAAAGATTTCTCTCTCTAAAAACCCTCTCTTCTCTCTCTAATTTTTGGTAAGATAATATGATAAAATGAAGAAGAAGTGTGTTATATTAAAGAAGAGATCGGGTCAAAATATTACAAAAAATCTGGGCCGGGGTCAAATATGCGGTCACTATGCGACCGCAGAATCCACATGCGGTCCGCAAAGTGACCGCAAAAATGGCCTCAAAGTTATGCAGGTTCTGTTAAGGAATGCGGTCACTATGCGGACCGCATGTTGATTCCGCGGTCGCAAAAGTGCACCGCAGATTTGACATGCGATCGCATATCGACCGCACTTTTGACACGATTTTGGGCAACTCTCTGGAACGTTTTGCGGCAAGAATGCGGTCCGCATGTCAGGTTTGTGGTCGCATTCTTGACCGCATATTTGACATTTTTCGGAAAAATTATTTCTCTATATTTTCGAAGCTTAAATCACTACCAAGGGTCCGAACTGCGGCTCGCAAGCTCGCCGCAAAGAATTCTACGCATTCCTAACACATCATTCGGACCATGACACCACATCTACTAGGTTTTATGCACAAAAATTTTACGGGGCCTTACAGCTGACCTCTCCACTGAACATGAAGAGAAGGAATACTCTTCGACCTCAATTGACGAACCTGCCGGTCTAGAATGGCTACCGGCTCCTCCTCATAAGACAAGTCCTTGTCTAACTGGACACTTCTAAATTCTAACACATGGGATGGATTGTTGTGATACTTCCGAAGCATGGAGACACGAAACACTGGATGCACGACTGATAAACTCAGCAACAATGCAAGTCTATAATCCACCTCTCCCACTCAATCAAGAATCGCGAACGGATCAATGTGTGAGCACGTAATTTTTGCCCTAAGCAAATAAATTTTTATATTAAAATTAATAAGATTTTTGATTTGTAATTATGTGCTTAATTGAAATAAAGTGTGTGCTTGTGATTGAAATAATGTGAAATCAAAAAATTAAAAAATTCTAATTAGAAAATGTCACAAAAATAAAGGAATTAAAGAAAATTAACAAAAAAATACAAATATACTGGAAAATTAAAGAAAATAGCAAAAAATGTCATAAAATACCATAAAAATTAGAAAAAAATACGAAAATAAAAGAGAAGCAATAATGAGTTTTATTGTTGAGGAGTATCAGATTTTCAGTTGGCAACTGGCATTCTGGCACATCACAGCTACAATACATGTTCAAAAGCTATGACTAAAGTAGTGACTCAGGAGATCGAGCCTACCATTATGGATCCGGTACAGGAGGAAGAAGTTGTAGACGTTGCTAGTATGAAAGAGGAGATGTACAAATTAAGACAGCAAATGTCAGAGATGTACCAGGCCTGGTCTAGGGGTCAACCTTTGCCTTCCTATCCAGCCAACCCAGCATATGTCCCTCCCAAAAATCCAAATCCTGAACCACCTACTGTGAATTCATCCTCCACATACCCAAACTACCAACATTACTATGCTACAAGTTCACAAGCATCACCTCCACTATCCAAACAAGTTCCATCACCACCACCTCAGGTCGCTCCGGTATACGTGGCACCGCCACCTGCTGCGCTACACAAATCATCCAGCAACCTGTGTTCCATATTCAAGACACTCATTATTATTTGCCAGAGCCAACATTTAGGCAACATGACTCCTATACACCGCTCATAGACATGCATAAGAAAATCCCGTCAGAAATTTGGAACAAGAAGAGATGGCCCGAAAAATGAAAAGTCTTGAACAATCCTTCCATAACATACAAGGGATGGGAGGCCAAGTGAGTGTTGCGTATAAAGATTTATGCTTGTTTCCGGAGGTAGAGCTCCCGGATGGGTTTAAACTACCCAAGTTTGATATGTATGACAGCCACGGGAATCCAGTAGCCCATCTGAGGGGTTACTATAGTAAAATGCACGGGGCAGAGGGAAGAGACGAGTTACTTATGGCTTATTTTAGCCAGAGCTTAAGTGGTTTAGCGATGGAATGGTATACTCTACATGATCATACCAGGTGGTTCATCTGGGATGACCTAGCTTAGTCATTTACCAACCATTTCCAATACAATCTAAAGATTATCCCTAACAGACTGTCATTAACTAAAATGGAGAAGAAACCTGGGGAAAGTTTTCAGGAATACGGGTTCAGATGGAGGGAGCAGGTTGCACGAGTAGACCCTCCCATGAATGAATCATAAATGGTGGATTGTTTACTACAGGCTTTGGAGCCAACTTACTATGGTCACCTGGTATTGGCAATTGGAAAAACCTTCAACGAGGTATTCAAGATGGGAAGCTTTGTAGAAGAGGGGTTAAAGACAAATAAGATCATGAGTTATTCGGCTATTAAGGCCACAAACCTGGCAATACAAATAGGAACTGAGAGATCGATTAGCAAAAAGAAGAAGGAGGAAGTTGTGGTCATTGAAGGTAGATCATGGTCTCGGAGCCCCAATACATATCATCATCCACCTCGCCCATACCAACCATATCCACCAACACCTAACAACCCACCTCCACCATATTATCCTCCCACCACTCCACATTTTTCCGTCCCACATGCTCAACATTACCCACCGCCTCCACATGTATGGCGTACCCCAGCTCCACAAAATGTCTACCACGCACAAAATGCCTACCCGTCTTCCAAAACATACAAAAATCCAAATCGACCCAATTTCCATCCAGATCCGGAAATAAGAGGAGATAGAGCCCAAAGAAAGAAAACATTTACTCCGTTAGGAGAGTCATACACCAGTCTTTTTCACCACTTAAGAGAGCTAGGGATGCTAAGCCCAATTGAGCAAAAAATTCCAAACCTTCCACCCAGAAGTCTAGACCAATCAGTCCGATGTGAGTATTGTTCCTGCGTAACAGGACATGATACAGAAAAGTGTTGGCATTTAAAGTCCGCCATACAAGAACTTATTGATACCAGGAGGATCAAGGTGCAAGCTCCAGAAACTCCCAATATTACACATAATCCATTACCAGCCCATCATGAGATGCACATGATAGAGTTGGAGCAGGGAAAGAGCAATAAGAAACCTTCTCAATCAGTAATGATGATTAAAGCTAATAATAAGGCGAAAGGAGAAGTTGAAAAGGAGAAATCATCAGCTGAGTTGCCAATAAAGAAACCATCAGTGGTCGAGCCTGTGAAGATAGTAGTGTCGGGAGCTAAGCCTTTGTTAACCATGAATGGAGCTTATGTGGAACCTGTGGTTATTAAACCGGTGGTGCAGATGCCAGTCGTGAACGCCAAAGCTATACCGTGGAACTATAATAATGTTACAGTGATGTACAAGGGGGCAGAGGTTAAAGGAGAAGTCAATGAAACATATAGCCTAACTCGCTCTGGGCGATGCTTTGCCCCGGAGGAGTTGAGGAAGACAAAAGTGGTAAAGGAGAACCCGACTCATGTTAAGAAGGTAGTTACTGAAGAAGAAACGGAAGAGTTCTTGAAAAATATGAAGGCTCGGGACTATTCATTAGTGGAATCATTGAGAGAAATGCCCGCGCAGATTTCATTGTTATCATTGCTAATTCATTCTGAAGAGCACAGGAAGGTGTTGATGAAAATTTTGAACGAAGCACATGTGCCTGAGAAGATTTTAGTATGCCATTTGGAGAAAATCACGAATGAGATCTTTGAAACAAATAAGATAACATTTTAAGATAATGAGTTGCCGCTTGAAGGAACGGAGAATAACAAAGCACTATATCTCACAGTCTGAAGAATTTGTAGTTACTCGTGTTCTGGTGGACAACAGGTCAAGTGCCAATATTTGCCCACTCTCAACCCTGGGAAAGCTGAAGGTCAATCCTGATAGAATTCATCGGAACAATGTGTGTGTACGGGGCTTTGATAGAGGTGGCAAGAATACTGTTGGGGATATTGTACTGGAAATTACTATCGGACCGGTGGACTTCACTATAGAGTTCCAAGTGCTAGATGTTGTTGTTTCTTACAATCTGTTATTGGGACATCTGGATCCACGCGGCGAAAGCTGTGCCATTTTCTTTGCATCAGATGGTAAAATTTGAATGGGAACAATAAGAGATCATAGTGCATGGAGAGGATGATGTCTGCAACACTATAACTGTTCGAAGAAAGTGAAGGAGATAAGGGCCCGTGTGTATATCAAGTCATTGATATGGTAAATAAAATATCCGAAGGTGAGAACATGCTGATTCCCACAGTGGCTCCTACAACAGTGATGGTAGCCAAGGAAATGATAAGAAATGGGTTTGCACCGGGGAAAGGTTTAGGGGTAACTCTACAAGGTATAAAACAACTAATCCACTTGCCGGGAAGTAATGACACTTTTGGTCTGGGTTTTAAGCCTATGTTGCCGATATCCAAAGAGCCAAGAAAATGAAGAAGAAAAGTTGGTCCCTCCCAAAGCCTATCCCAAAACTATCCGATTCCTTTACTAGGCCTGGTACATGAAGACATTTGGCGACTGTCATGCCAAGTTGCACTAAAATAAAACCGGATGCGGAACTCCTAGCAAGGTTCAAAATGCTATTTGAATATGTGAATATGTTGGAGATGGGTGAGGGGACAAGTAAAATGGATGTTCAGTTCGTAGGACCCAACATTGCGCTTAATAACTGGGAAGCTACTCCTCTTCCGATCAGGAAGGAGTTGTGGTAGTTAGCTTTAAATATTTCATTTCCCCAAAAGCTGTTTTGTTTTGTAATCTCACAGCCCATCAAAAAACAAATGTATCCAATGCTTGTTTCCTTTTTGAAAAAATCAATGAAATGCAATTTCTTTCTTTCTTCCATTTTTGCCTTATTTTATTTTTCTTCTTTTATATAGTTCAATATTTGCTGATTCCAATAATATGTCATGCATGAAGGATTCCCGGTCCAGTCTTGATAATCTAATAGTTATACAGGAAATTGAAAGTGAACATGAAGTAGAATATGAGGATGAGGAAATACTAGAGGAAATCAGTAAATATTTGAATCATTATGAGGAAAATCCCAAACTGAACTTAAACGAGATAGAATCTATTAATCTGGGAAGTGAGAATAATGTCCGGGAAACAAAGATCAGTGTACATCTAGAGGCTTCCCTTAGAAAAGATTTAATCAAGTTGTTACATGAATACAAGGACATATTTGCTTGGTCCTATGATGATATGCCTGGACTCAGTACTGATCTGGTGGTACATAAATTGCCCATTTATCCGGAATGTCGGCCTGTAAAACAGAAGCTAAGAAAGTTTAAAACAGACATTAGTGTGAAAATAAAAGAAGAAGTTAATAAGCAATTCAAGGCGAAGGTCATACGGGTCACTAAATATCCCACCTGGTTAGCTAATGTTGTGCCAGTTCCGAAGAAGGATGGAAAAACCAGGGTGTGCGTTGATTACAAGGACCTTAATAAAGCTAGTCCAAAGGATGATTTTCCATTGCCAAATATCCATATACTAATTGACAATTGCGCCAAGCATGAAATTGGTTTTTTTGTAGACTGTTATGCGGGTTATCATCAGATCCTGATGGACGAAGAAGATGCCGAAAAGATAGCCTTTATCACGCCTTGGGGAACATATTGTTATATGGTGATGCCGTTTGGGTTGAAGAATGCCGGGGCTACATATATGAGGGTTATGGCCACTATGTTTCATGACATGATGCATTGAGAGATCGAAGTATATGTGGACGATGTCATCATTAAGTCCAAAAAGCAATGTGACCATGTCAAAGATTTGAGAAAGTTTTTCCAGAGGCTTCACAGGTACAATCTCAAGCTCAATCTAGCAAAGTATGCTTTTGGAGTCCCGTCAGGGAAGTTGTTGGGGTTTGTGACAAGTCGACGCGGCATTGAATTAGACCCATCAAAAATCAAAGCCATTCAGGAGCTACCACCGCCAAAGAGCAAGAAAGAAGTGATGAGTTTATTGGGCAGGTTGAATTATATCATCAGGTTCATTGCTCAGTTGAAGTCAACATGTGAGCCCATTTTTAAACTACTGAAGAAAGATGTTGCAGTAAATTGGACTGATGAATGCCAAGAGGCCTTTTGACAAGATTAAAGAATATTTGGCCAATCCTCCAGTATTAGTTCCTCCAGAACCAGAAAGACCTCTGATCTTATATTTGACTGTGCTAGATAATTCTTTTGGCTACGTACTGGGGTAGCATGACGAGATGGGAAAGAAAGAGCAGGCAATATATTGCCTCAGTAAAAAGTTCACATCTTATGAGGTGAAATACACTCAGTTGGAAAGAATGTGTTGTGCGCTAACCTGGGTTGCTCAGAAACTGAAACATTACCTCTCAGCTTATACCACTTGTTTCATATCACGGTTGGATCCATTAAAGTATATATTTCAGAAGCCTACTCACAGAATTTGACATCATCTATGTAACACGTACGACAATGAAGGCGCAAGCAGTTGCAGATCATCTAGCAAAAAACCCAGTGTATGATGAATATGAGCCACTAAAAAAATATTTTCCAGATGAGGAGGCAATGAATGTTGAAGAAGTAGAGAAAGATGATAAGCCCGGCTGGAGGATGTACTTTGATGGAGCCGTCAACAGTAAGGGAGTTGGAATCGGAGCAGTACTTATTTCAGAAACGGGTCAGCATTATCCCGTTACCGCTTAGCTTTGATTTTTCTGCACTAACAACATGGCTGAATATGAAGCATGCTTATTGGGATTGAGGATGGCGATAGATATGGGTGTTCAAGAGATTTTGGTCATGGGTGACTCGGATCTCTTGATACATCAAATTCAGGGAGAATGGGAGACAAGAGATTTAAAGTTGATACCTTATCGACAATGTCTACCTGAACTATCCCAGAGATTTCAATCTATAGAGTTCAAACACATCCCAAGAATGCATAATGAAGTAGCAGATGCTCTGGCCACGTTATCCTCCATGTTGCGTCATCCAGATAAAGCTTATGTAGATCCACTACAAATACAGGTGTGTGATCAAAATGCTTATTGTTTCGCTGTGGAAGAAGAACTTGATGGAGAGCCGTGGTATCATGATATTAAAGAATACTTGAAGATAGGAAAGTATCTAGAACAAGCCACTGGATAGAAAAAGGGCTATAAGGTGATTGGCAAATGGATTTTTCCTCGGTGGAGGAGTTGTATACAAAAGAACACCAGATTTGGGGAAATTGAGATGTATAAATGCGCAGCAAGCTGACACAATTATAGCCGAGGTACATGCGGGAGCTTGCGGACCTCATATGAGCGGATACATCTTAGCCAAGAAAATACTGAGAGCAGGATATTATTGGCTCACCATGGAGCGTGATTGTATTAGGTATGTGAGGAAATGCCATTAATGTCAAATACACGGAGATTTAATTCACTCTCAACCCTACAAGTTACATATAATGTCTGCACCCTGGCCATTCGTTGCTTGGGGCATGGATGTCATCGGACAAATAGAGCCTGCAGCATTTAATGGGCACCTATTTATCTTGGTCGTGATTGATTATTTCACCAAATGGGTGGAGGCGAAGACATTTAAGGCAGTGACAAAGAAGGCACTGATGGATTTCGTTCATGAAAATATCATATGTCGCTTTGGAATTCCTAAAGTGATAATCACAGACAATGGTGCAAATCTGAATAGTCACCTAATGGCAGAAGCATCTCAAAGATTCAAAATCCTGCATCGTAACTCTACACCGTACAGGCCTAAAGCAGATGGAGCAGTAGAAGCCGCGAATAAGAATATAAAGAAGATACTCAGAAAAATGGTGGATGTGTCAAGGCAATGGCACGAAAAATTACCTTTCGCTCTTATGGGTTATCGTACAACTGTACGTACTTCAATCGGTGCCACACCCTATTCATTGGTGTATGGAACAGAGGCAGTAATACCCATAGAGATTGAGATAACATCTCTTCGAATCATAGCCGAGGCTGAAATCGATGATGATGAATGGGTAAAGGCTCGGTTGGAGCAATTGAATTTGATTGACGAAAAGAGGTTAGCAGCGGTTTGCCATGCGCAACTATATCGGCGAAGAATGACCAGAGCATACAATAAGAAAGTACGTCAGCAAAAATTTGAAGTGGGACAATTGGTATTGAGGCGTATTCTGCCGTATTGGGCTGAAGCGAACGGCAAATTTGCACTGAACTGGCAAGGACCGTTCATGGTATCACGGGTATTTTCCAATGGATCTCTATATCTGACGGATGTTGAAGGAAAATGTGTAGAGACTGCTATCAACTCAGATGCAGTCAAGAGATATTATGTATGATTCCTTTTTTATTTGTATAATTTTATTTGTCATAATTTTGGAATTGAAATGATGAAGGCATTTTATTCTGTATTTAAACACTTTATCCATTGACACCCCCATTGAGCCTTATTTTTTTTTATTCTTTCATATCCCTCTCTCGGAATCATTCATATTGCAAGAAAAGAAAATGAAAAAATGATGATGAAAAAAAAGGGAAAAGGAAAAAGAAAAAAAATGCAAACAAAAGAAAAATGCATACAAAAGACAAAAGAAAATCGTGAAAAGTCAAGACGCAACAATGAATATGAACGTAGTTTGAACTACGTTTTGACTTGATCCCGAAAGGGTACGTAGGCAGCCTCACTGAGGTTCAGTCATGATAAAAATAAAATTCAAGATTCCCCACATATTGAAACTGGGGCTGAAGTTATGTTTGTGATTCCGAGAGTTGTAAATATTTTTGAACCATCGTAACATTTTGAGCCTTTTATACCCTTCTTTCTGAACCCATCCAAAAGACACATTACAGTCCAAATAAAAACCTTCTAATCAATTTCAAGAAAATGACAATACAATGAGAATAAAGAAAATAGGGCATGGACAGTACCCAGTGATTCAGAAAACAAAAGAACAAAAAGAAAAATAATAAAAATGAGAGAGTCTTATTGTTGAAAACCTTAACTGGCACCGTAAGGCGATTGCGAGATTGAGAGAATAAAAATGAGAGAGTCTTATCGGTGAAAACCTTAATCGGCACCGTAAGGCGATTGTGAGATTGAGAGAATAAATGAGAGAGTCTTATTGGTGAAAACCTTGACCGACACCGTAAGGCGACTGTGAGGACTATTTTGTGAAAGAAGAAAAACAGCAAAAAACAAGATTGGTTTGGTCAAAGGAAAAGTTCGAGTTAAGATAGTAACACTTCGATTGGACAGAGTGGGTCGGAGTTTAAATACATGGCATGGTCAGAGGAATCAGCCGTCATACCCAAATAAGTTCTGTCTCTACTTCAAAATACCCTTACCCCTTTTAAATTCATATTTTTTGCATTTCATTGATTTAAAAAAACCATTTTTCCCATTGAAAAGTAACTACCAGCTTCTCATGTTAAGATGTGTAATAACACTGGGTCGGAGAGAAATTGAAGAAAAAACAAAAGGATGGCAATCAAAGCCAAAGGAAAATGAAAAAAAAGAAAAGAAAAAAAAAAACAAAAGAAAAGTGGGAAGGAGATTACAGAAGAAAAGTTGAAGAAATCTAGCAAAGGGCTGCATAGCGGAATAAAGCAAGAAGAGGCAGGCAATGGAAGCAAAATCAACAAAATGCCAGTTGCCAACATTTTATAACTAATAAGATTGTTCTCTGATGTAGACAGGAACAAAAAGATTCAAATTCTCACTAATTACTTTAAAGTGAATGTGACCAATGTGGAAGAAGAAAAACACAAAAAAGGAAATACAACAATAAAAGGAGGAATCCGCAGAGAAAAACTCATTTAATCATCAAGAAAATCGCCCAAAAACAGCAAGAGGGGTATTGTCTTTTCGAAACTCATACCCCAGTTATCAGACTGATGGAATATTTTCTACATTTTCATTTTCATGCATCAAGCGCCCACATAGATAACAAGGGAATATTTTCTGCATTTTCATTTTCTGTATTTTCATTTTCATGCATCAGGCACCCACCTGGATAACAAGGGAATACTTTCTGCATTTTCATTTTCATGCATCAGGCGCCCACCTGGATAACAAGGGAATATTTTCTGCATTTTCATTTTCATGCATCAGGCGGCCACCTGGATAACAACGAAATATTTTCTGCATTTTCATTTTTCATGCATCAGGTGCCCACCTGGATAACAAGGGAATATTTTCTGCATTTTCATTTTCATGCATCAAGCGCCCACCTGGATAACAAGGGAATATTTTTCTGCATTTCATTTTCAAGTATCAGGCGCCCACCTGGATAACAAGGGAATATTTTCTGCATTTTTATTTTCATGCATCAGGCGCCCACCTGGATAACAAGGGAATACTTTCTGCATTTTCATTTTCATGCATCAGGCGCCCACCTGGATACCAAGGGAATATATTTCGCATTTTCATTTGCATCATGCGCCCACCTGGATAACAAGGGAATATTTTCTGCATTTTCATTTTCATACATCAGGCGCCCACCTAGATAACAAGGGAATAATTTATGCGTTTTCATTTTCATGCATCAGGCGCCCGCTTGGATAACAAGGGAATATTTTCTGCATTTTTATTTTCATGCATCAGGCGCCCACCTGGATAACAAGGGAATATTTTCTGCATTTTCATTTTCATGCATCATGCGCCCACCTGGATGCATTTTCATTTTCATATATCAGGCGCCCACCTGGATAACAAGAGAATATTTTCTATATTTTCATTTTTCATGCATCAGGCGCCCACCTGGATAACAAGGGAATATTTTCGGCATTTTTATTTTTCATGCATCAGGCGCCCACCTGGATAACAAGGGAATATTTTCTGCATTTTCATTTTCATGCATTAGGCGCCCACCTGGATAACAAGGGAATATTTTATGAATTTTTATTTTCATGCATCAGGCGCCCACTTGGATAACAATGGAATACTTTCTGCATTTTCATTTTTCATGCATCAGGCGCCCACCTGGATAACAAGGGAATACATTTCTGCAATTTTAATTTATGTTCAGGCGCCCACCTGTATAACAAGGGAATACATTTCTGCAATTTTAATTTCTGTTCAGGCGCCCACCTGTATAACAAGGGAATACATTTTTTGCAATTTTAATTTGTTTTATCTAACATAAGTAACAACATGACGTGTGAAAAGGCCACACTGGGCAGAGCAAAAGTTTTCATTGTTTTTGTTTTTGTTTTAAACGGGTTTCAACCTGGAAGCATGGAATACAATTGGAAGTCACACCAACGGAAAAGAAGCGATATATCAGAAACAATAAAAAGACAAGAAGTATATAGGAATCATTGTAATTCATAGGATTATAGCTTAGAATAGCTTCTTAATTTTTTATTTTATCCCTGGTGTAATAAGGAGTTAGTGAGTGGTTATTACAACAGTAGTAGCAGCAGCAAAGTCTTGGTAGTTTCAAACTACCAGACCTTCCCGAACTACACTGACCTGATTCCTATTTAGCCCAGGATATGTAGGCAACCTCTAAGGCAAGGTGCGGTCAAAAAGTTTTCAAAATGCTTCTCACGGAATATGCCAGTGGGCAAAAATCTCTCATTACTGCTCACTTATCTTTGCACTAAAACTCTTCGTGTTCCCGAGCAAAGAGGGACAGCTGCGAGCACGTAATTTTTTTCCTAAGCAAATAAATTCCAATATTAAAATAAATAAGATTTTTGATTTGCAATTATGTGCTCAATTGAAATAAAGTGCGTGCTTGTGATTGAAACAATGTGAAATCAAAAAATTTAAAAAGGCTAATTATAAAATGTAACAAAAAATAAAGGAATTAAAGAAAATTAACAAAAAAATACAAATATACCGAAAAATTAAAGAAAATAGCAAAAAATGTCATAAAATACAAGAAATTTTTTAAAAAATAGGAAAATAAAAGAGAAGAAATAATTGAAAAGAATACAAAAGGAGAAAAATAAATACAACCATAAAAATACAAAAAATAATTAAATACATAAGAAAATACACAAGAAATACAAATTAGGCCAAAAATCCAAGCCCAATATACATCAGTCCAAAGAGACTACTTTGTCCGATCCAAATAATAAATAAAACGACGGCGTTTTAAAGAATTAAATCTTGGCCGTCCAGATAGTTGATCAAACGGATAACATTGAGTCTTATTGTATAAACCAAACGACGTAGTATTGTGATTTAATCCTGGCAGTCCAATTAAGATAATCTAATGGAGGCCAGTTGATCTTCATTAAGATCCAAACGACAGCGTTTAATAAAATCCAATCCTGGTCGTTGATCAAAAGTGATCCAAGGGCCAAGATCGCCCAGCCCCGGAGGAGTATTTAAACTCCGTCTCTCATTCAGAGACCATACGTTACACCCCCCAAACCCAAGCCGCCCTTCTCCCGTTTTCTTCTTCATCTCTGACATCACTCTCATGGAGACTGGCCTACATCAATGGACGTCTCCAGCCACTCAACACTCCAAAACTCTTTCCTTCTTTCTTCTTCACACAAAACCACCCTAAAACCAAAGAAACCAGAAAAAACTCCCGACTTCTTGAAAGCCCGGTCATCGGAATCTTTACCGGTGACCTTCAATATTTGAATCCACCTCCCAAATTAACACCACATAACCACTACGAGTGGATTTTCCACCCTACGTAGTTGGTTTCTCTCGAATATCTCTGAAAACGCTCGAATATCCAAAATAAGTTTGCCAGAACCCTATCTCCGGCGAACTCCCAAACGAGACCCACCCCCAAAACACACCCATTGACCTCTAAAACACCCCATTTACTAGCAAAACCCAAAAATAAACCTGTTTAAAGAAAAATCTGGTAAAATAAATATTTTGTGTTTCTGAAGTCTTAAAGAACTAGAAGAAAAAAAAAGAAAAAAAAAAGCGAAAAGAATAAGGAAAACACAAGAGTCATATCCTGCTAAGCTAAGTGTCCTTGTCCCTGTCTTCTCTATCTTCGATCTTCTGCATGATTGTCTTTGTCTATTTTTGCTTTCTTTGCTTCTATAGTTTAATCTTCTGCATGTTCTTTGTGTAGTTGTTTTCCTTATTTTCTGTAGTTAATCTTTAATAGGTTTTTTTGTCTTTCATCTTCTATCTTCTACACGACTTTTGTTCAAGCATGTTTTGATTATTTATCTTCTAATTCCTATATCATTAGCTTGTCATCTATCTTGTTTATTATGCTTAACTGATATACTGAGCCTCTTAGGGTTTTTCTATAAGTCAGTATATGAATTTGTTGTGAGTATGCCTCTTTATGTTGGATTTGTTAGCTATGCTTAAGTGTGAAGTTATGAGTTAGTTAATCGAGATTCAACCATTATCTAATTTCCTTCTGAGTTTTGGTTAATTAATAAGTGATTTCTGATTGTGGCTATGTGTGCAAATTGACATAAGTGGGCTGTATTTGTAATAGATTCATGTGTTAGACTATGATTAATCCTACTCTGCTTTAGGGTGTTGGTTATAGCTGTAATAGATAAATGATTAGTAAATTGTCTAGTATTGAAAGTAACCTAAATGGCTATTATTGAAAAGTAACCCAATCTAGCTATAAGTGAACAACTTAAGACTGTGCGATTCATTGGGCCACTCCTGAAACATTAGAGTGGCTAATTCTGCAAGTCTAAGTTTAAGTAATAAAGTGACTAATTTTGCAAGTCTAAGTAATAAAGTGACTAATTCTGCAAGTCTAAATAGAAGCAAGCTAGTCCTGCAATTCAATCTAATTAAGATAAGTAATAGAAAGGGTTACCTCTTAAAGAGGTTAAAGCTGAAAAGAATTAAGGTTAAAGCTGGCCAAGTCTTAAATGATTCATAAATAATGGCCAGCAGTTAAATACTAGTTAACATCAGGATACCCAGACCATTAACTGGTTGGGTAATTAATAAGTAATAACAAGGGTATAAAAGGAATATGAAATCGCATAATTATAGATTTAATAAAGCCTGCAGGGATAAAATAGACATTCAGGCTTAGTATTTCTGCAATAATGCATAAAACAAAGTGTAAAATAGATCCAATAAAAAGGCATAACTCTTATAATCCTTAGCAAGTGAGGGTACTATAGTAATAAACCCTTAATAGAAACAAAAAGACCACGCTAGAAACTTCCAGCAAGGGTTGGAAGGCATTTCAAAACTGAAATAAAGTACCAAACTGCAATTAATTAGGGAATTAAGGGGAGGGAACATGTAATAAGATTTTTGAATTTCCCCCTCAACATTTCACCAATAACATCTATAAATAGGCTGTAGCTAAGCCTGGAAAAGGGCTGTATTCTAGAAATTCAGAGAAAATTTCTGAAATTAAGAGTGATAACACCACAAATAGAGAGTGAATTTCTGGGTATAGTCGAGTGCAATTTCGAAATTCAATTAGGATCTTCTGTTATTCTTCATTGTTGGATTCTATTGGGGTTTCTTCAAGTCTGCTCTTGGATTGTTTATTTGATGAGATTGAGGATTATATTCGACTGTTTATTCATTGTGCTGCTATGATTTCACTCTTTGTTGATTTTGCTGTTGTGATCATTTGACTATCCTTCTTCATTTGCATCCTAGACTCATAGATCTTGCTTTGCTGAATCAGGTACACAATTCCTACCAAAATATGTAACTGCCAGCTGATTTGAGGAATAAAATGCTATTAGTTGATTTCAAAAGAAATTTTTTCTGTTATGTTCGTATGTTCTTATTTTATCGCATGATTAGATCTCTTGTAATTCGATAGAGAATGTTTGTAATAACTGATACATATGAGACTGAAGTGAAACAACTGATAATGTAATAGATAGAACAGAGTAGAGTATAAGTAGCCGTCATCACCTTAGATTTAGTTTAAAAAAAATAGGCTAACTCGTTAAATCAACTCACCTAGTTAAAATAGCTTCATAACTTGCATGAAAACCACAGTATTCTCCACGGATTAGAATGTGATAATTGACTTAATTTTTATCTGTTTCTTCACTTTAAATAGTTCAATAACAACTGGAAATGGTGTAAGTTAGATACAGTAATTAATTTACAGAGTTAAGCATCATATACTGTTCGAAGTAGTTGACACAAAGTAGCTTATTGTTTAAAGCCCTATTAGTAATCGATAACTACAATCAGAAGAGTATGAGTTATAATCAGTGGTTAATAATAATCTTGTTCGCATAGTTAAATAATACTCCCTCCTGTCCAAAATAAGTGATTTTCTGGCATTTTTTTGTCCAAAATAAGTGATTTTTACGGATTTCAAGAGAATGTTAATTTTTTTTCCTATATTGCCCCTTGAGTAAATATTATAGGAATATGTGTTATTACAGTGTTTATTTCCAATGCAATTGAATTCTTCCATGTGATATGACGTTTTCACTTCTCTAGTTCTTTACCGTGTTTATTTCCAGTGCAATTGGAGTACTACTCTTCAACTTTATACAATAGCAGATTCACTTTTCTATTTCTGTAGGAGTATAAAACTTGATTTGATTATTTTGTGTAGCTATGCTTATTTCATCCTTTTACAAAATTAAAACTTCTTTTATAAGAGAATTCTTGGTGGGAAATATTGAAATTTTTGGCTTCATTTTATATTTTGTTGATATTTTAAAACTGAAATTTTAGACAAATTGAAATTCTTGCTGAAAATTTGAAACCATTGTTCAATCGTTGCTTATTCTGACAAATTGAGAACATTGCTAATCATGAGTGTTCTGCTGTTGCGTGTTCCATTTGCAGCAATCAATGTTTATTGAGAGTTGAGAAAGTACTCATTTAATTGCAAAGGATAGTATGGTCATTTTCACTGATAATTAAAGCTAAAAGCTGATTTTCTTAATATGTGTGAAAACACTCAGAAAATCACTTATTTTGGACCGGAGGGAGTATGTCATTATTAAAGTATATGAAATAGTAATTCAAATTCAGTTAGTGATAGGCGATTGAAGTTTAGAGTTAATATTGTAAACCTGTACTTCTATTTTTCTGAAATAAATACAATTTGGTTAATGTTTTCTTCTGATTGCTGAGTACCTGTATATCTATTATGAAATTCCGATTCTGCTTTCTTTTTCTTTCGTTTGGCTTGGGTTTGGAAAACAATACAGGCCTGGATCCAATCGGATTCATTTTTGGGCCTTCGAATAATGATTATGACACATTCTGGGTTTTCAAACCCAGTCCTGCAAGCTGGGCTTAGTTCAAGCCCATAAGTGTCCAGGCCTGGAAATATAAACGATGGGCCCGGATATTGATTTTGAAAATATAACACAGTCAAAAATAATTAAGGAAAAACCAGAAATAGAAAATATAGCATTCGTTAGGATTGGACTATTAAAAATAACGAGACGATCCTCGTATAAGAACAAAAAATACACGGGGCCCCCATATAAATAATAATAAGTGATAGATTCGGGAAGACCGTTTAGCAAATTCCACGGCCTTTCCAAAAGTATAATAAGCCGTTAGACGATATAGGCACAATTTTGAACATACTTTCCTTAATATGAGTGCACATCTAATGTGACTCAAATCCTAAATCTCGACGAAGCTGAAACGTGTTAAAGTCACATGCGTACTGGTTGCGGTGTGACTAGAAATACGTTTTTGCGACGTCGCACGTCATAAAATATGACGACCCGGCCCGTTGTCATGGGAATTAAAATCCCGTTATCTTGCATTTTATGTGTTTTATGCTTTTTACATCAGTGTTAGAGTCTATCGGGTGAGTTAGAAGTGATTTGGATTGAAGATGAGGCATATAGCCTTTTTGAAGGAAGCTTGAATCTGAAAAGTCAACCTGGAGTTGACTATTTAGTTAGAGTGCTCAAAATAATTTTCTGATGATTTGGTTAGTTCCGGGAGGTGATTTGTGACTTAGAAGAGCGATCTGAATTAAATTCGGAGGTCCGGTGCAGAGATAGGCTTGAATTGGCTAAGGTTGAATTTTGGCGGAATCCGATCGGTAGGTGAGATTTTGATCTGGGGGTCAGAATGGAATTCTGACAATTTCTATAGCTCCGTCATGTGATTTTGGATATGTCTGCAAATTTTCAGGTCATTCAGACGTCGTTTGTTCGGGTTTTTGATTGCATGTTAGTTTCGGAAGTTTTGAAGAAACTTAGGCTTGAATCTATGTGAAAATGGCGATTCTGATGTTTAGGATGGTGTTTTTATGATTGGAACAAGTTCGTATCATGTTTTGGAGTATGTTGGTGGTTTTTGTTGGGGTCCCGGGGGCCCCAGGGTGAATCCGGACCATCATCCGGCATTTTTGAACATGGAAAATCTGTAGAAAAATTGCAGAAACTGTGCATAAGAATAAGCCTTTGCTTTCGCGAGGCAAGGCCCGTGTTTGCATAGGCAGAGTCCTGTTAGTCATCGCGTTCATGAGGAGGGGGTTCGCGTTCGCGTAAGAGGAAGCTGGGAAGCATCGCGGACGCGAGGGAGAAGGACGCGTTCGCGTATGAGGAATTTATGAGGCATCACGTTCGCGTGGATGTAGGCCGCGTTCGCGTAGAAGGATCTCCGGATGACTGAAGAAATGTGCATCGCGAACGCGTGGAGCATGTCACATGCGTGAAGGGGAATTTGGTCAGTGCATCGCTGACGCGTGGTAGGCAACGCGAACGCGAAGAAGGATTTTGTCTGGCAGTGAATTAAATTCCAAGCACATACGAGTCGCGGTTTTTAGTGTTAAAACCTCCATTTTTGAGTTCTAGAGAGAGAGACTCACGGGAGATTGCTGGGAAATCATCGGGTGTTCGTCGGAGGTAAGTTTTATGGCCTAATTACAGCATTTTATCATGAAATCCCATGTTATTTCTCTGTAAATGGAAGATTACAGGTGGGTTTTAGCCCTAGGCCTAAAATTGTAGAAAATCACCGATTTTAGTGGGAAAATGGAGTCCGATTTTGGTAAAATTTATATGCCTAGACTCGTATTGAGACGAGGGTTCCGAATATGAGACTTTCGTTATTTTTCGAGAAGCGTACCGAAAGTCGGATTTTGG
Organism: Nicotiana noctiflora; assembly: GCA_032618575.1. NCBI lineage: Eukaryota > Viridiplantae > Streptophyta > Magnoliopsida > Solanales > Solanaceae > Nicotiana > Nicotiana noctiflora. The sequence goes on along the minus strand of JASVEL010007927.1, from coordinate 57,204 downwards.
CAACTTTATGAATTTTGGTGTAAATTGAGTTGTTTTGACTGGGTATCATTCCATTGGCCTAATTTGATGTGTTTCTACTATGTTTGATCAGATTCTACCCGTTCGCAGATTGATTCTCGTGGCAAGGGCATCGCGAACTAGTCGTCGAGACGTATTGAGGTGAGTAATAGATGTGGGTGATGACCAGTGGGTTTGAAACCCCGGTATACCACTTTGTGACGCTGTATAGCGGCGAGACACGTACTCTCTTGTGAGTGCGGGGTCGATTGTGATTTGGGGACTATGGCTTAGTCCGACCTGTTGATACTGTATTATGATATTGGCTATTCTTAAGCCGTTGAACCTCCCTCTCGGAGGGTTGCATATTATATAGTGATATTGGCTACTCTTGAGCCGTTAAACCTCCTTCTTGGATGGTTGAGTACGTTTATGGGCTGTGAGCTAGTTTTTGGGATCCTGCAAGGATCGTTATCATTGTTCTGTGATATTGACATGCTAGTTTTACTACCAGTCCCTAGCTATTACTGTTATCATGATATTTCCAATCTCTGGAACATGACATTTACTGTTTTCAACTGAAAAATGATGAAAGAGTTTTCAAAACTAGTTTTGAGCCTACGAGGCTGCATTTGCATATTAGCTGACTGGAAGTGGATCGGGATGCGCGCTGCAGCGTATATTCATGATATTGTGCTTGGGCTGTAGGAGCCCCTCCGGAGTCTGAACCCCTACGGTGAGCACGGGTACCCAAATTGGATCGGGCTACGCGCCGTAGCGGTCATTTCATGCATTGCATCGTATTTAGCTACATCTGCTAGTTGTTATACTGTGTTGTTGATCCTTGTTGGTACTTTACTATTGATATTGAAATGTTACAGGGTATTGGTTACAGCTTTACATAGTGCTTTATTGTGGATTTCTTATCTACGCTGTCTTACCCCTGTTTATTACCACTGAGTCTGACAGTACTCATTTTACTCCCTGCACCTTGTGTGCAGATCCAGGTATCTCTCAGCAGACCTGATCCGGTAGTCGCTGAGAGGCATTTTTGTGGGATAGTCGAGGTAGCTGCAGCGTCCACAGGACTTGACTTTCCTTCCAGCTGTCGTTTCATTTCATATTGCTATTTCTTCCTGCACTGAGTATCTTGTAAACACTATTGCACTTATGTTATCTTTAGAGGCTCTTGACTCATGACCCTTCGGTCTATAGAAGTTGTACTGTTTGGGGCTTGATCCCCGTATTGGTATTTTTGTTTTGATTGATTTATTTTGTTGTGCTTAAAAAATTGGGTAAAGTGAGCTCTTAGCTCCATAAATGTTGTTAATTGGTCGGGCTGGCCTAGCAGTGTGTTAGGCGCCATCACGATCGGGTTTGGGGTCGTGACACCCAGCTCAGGTCCCAGGAGGAGTTTTGTTTTCACCGGATCTTCAAGATGCTTTGGTCCGGATAGCAGGTTTTATGGACAATCCTGTACTTATCCTCGGGAGGCTGCGAACCTTTAGGAAACACTTCACACTTCTTGGAATCCTTATCGTGCGTACTTGATTCGGCTTGAGATATATTTTTGAAATTCCTTCCACACGTTTGTGTACGTATCGAGCGCTCAGTAACATAATTGCCTTATGGCTTGTGATTCCCCGATCGAGGGGTGAGACATAATCTCTGTGAGTTCATGTTGGGCCAGTCGGAAAGACTTGAGGCTGGACCTTGTTTATGACTTGAGCATCGAGGTGCTGATTTTGTGAGTGGTGGCAATAGATAATGTACTGAGTGTTTGAAATCCCGTATTTGCACTATACATTGCTGGGCTGAGATGGAACACGCGTCATGCGACGAGTGTGGTTGTATGGTGACTGGGGATTTGGACTTGGTCCTTCCCAATTGATAGATTACTGTGTATAATGACTGAGACTGGGCTTATATCTTTGTATTTGGGTTAGTAGCCATGTTTGGGGCCTTGTGCCGATCTGTAGAGTATTAGGGAGGCTTGATAATGAATGAGCTATTAGTTGTTCGACTCTTATCATAATCTATTGTGTAGCCCCGAGCTATAGGTGTGGTGAATATTTACCATATCTCTTAATTGGAAGGTAAAATGCCTTATGTGTAGTGGAACGAGTTCAAACTCAGGAAGACTAAAGTAATTATGCTACGTGTATCCTGGTGGAAGGTATTGTGCTGAAATGCTAAATTGAGAAGAAGTAGGTGGGTTGATTTTCATGTGTAATTGAAAGGTATTTGATATATGTTATGATTCGAGCAAGTACAATGCATGTTCATGTAACAATTATGATAATACGATTTATGTAGTATTGAGACTAATGTTGTTGATATTCATTGTGATGTCTTATCGAGTTGTGAATGTATTGCTAGGATGGTTTTGGTGATTCTCCGGCAGGTGGATACGCCAAATTACAAAGGAAACTCTGTCAAAACTTTTGGAAAAATTTGGGACTTAGAAAAGATTTTTGTCACCTAAAGAATGGGCTTAACTGTTGTGTGTGAATGAATACAAGAATTGCAAAAGAGTTAATATTTTTGATGATTCGAATCTCCGTCGAAGCTTGTAAATGACTTGAGCTTAATCCAACTAGAACATTGTGGCATCATTTGAGTAAGAATGCTATGAGTGGCTAAAAGTGCTTTGATGTATGGCTCCAAGCCAAGTTAGGAAGGTTGTTATTGATTAATTGATTGCACTGTTGTGTGCTGTGTTGGTTCTGTCTCTAGGTATGTTGGAAAATTTTGATAAAGGTTATGGTGTTTTGTAAATGTGAAGAAATACTAGGATGTTTTGAACTGATGTTGGAAAAGAATGTTCGGTGTATAGAAAAGAAAGATAGCTAATTGTATCTGTGTGTAATCATGTTTTGCGGTGTCAGAGATCTAGCAAGGCACGAGTGGTTCTGTTCAATAAGACAGTTGAATTACATCTGAATAAGGGTGAATGGCGCCCGAGAATTGTTTTACGGTGTTCAAGATTTTACTTGTAACAGTCAGGTGTCTTAAGATTGTGCATGTGGATAAAGACAGTGGTTTCGTTAGAAGAGGTCAAGACTTGTGTTATATTATGTGAATGATGGGATTCTATGTAATCCGTATTGGAAGGTAATGATAACGAATTCAAATCGCAGGAAGTTCTTCAAAATAATGTATTGTAGAATGTGGTACTTCTGGGAAACATTGAGAGAGTATTCAGTGGCCTATGTGTCTTAGACCGTGTGGTCTTATGTACGAGTCTCGTGTGGTAACATGAGTTGATGTATTATGGTGCTACAATAATGGCTAATATTAAATCAAGGATGAATCAGAAAGGAAACTGGGTAAATGGATCAACTTGTTAATAAATCGAAACGCTATGATAAGGAATACGATTAATTCCTGGTATACGTTTGAAGTAATGAGTCTCGCAGATATTGGGCAACAAAACTTTTGAGCGCTGGCAGTTGTGTTACTCGATATGGGTATAAGGACTCAGTCCTTACAGTTTAACTTATGCAATGTAATTGGGGAGAAAGAGTTTATGATGTGTTTTACCGTGGTTTGAAAATGAGTGTAGTTTTCCTGTTGGTATGCAAGGCCTGGAACGAGCAATGAGTTTTCTCTATATGGGATCATGAAAGTCCTTGACTAGTTGAGTGTGCTGATGTTTACGGCGTAGGAAAGGAATATGAATTTCCATGTTATCTTAGTGTGGTATGGTATATGCGATGTGTTATGGAAAGTTGATAATGGCATATTCAAGGTTTTGAGATCAGTTCATAATATATTGAGCAGCGTGGGCAGCTACAGGTGATTTAAAGAATCGATCCTTCTGGTGATTTAAGAAAATGGTACTGCTATTCTAGTGATTTGGCAGGGTATATGGTCCAAAAGGACACGGTAATGTAAACTGATAATATCTAGTGGTATGGTGGTATTCTCTTGTTGGATTGACTGTAATAATTGAGTCGTTGATGGCATAGTGAAATTTCTGAATGGTTTTCATGGTATGAATGGACGCTTGATGTGCGTTATGTATTCGTACGATGGAGTACGGAATCAGGCATAGTGATTCATGTGTTATATATGTGTTGGAGACTTGAAGTTCTCGTTAGTCCACCTATGCAGTGGTTGTATATCTGTCACGATCCAAACCCCGATCGTGATGTTGCCCAACACAATGCTAGGCAAGCCGACCATATTACCTCTTAAACCAACCAATTATTAATTCCAATTAATCCAGTTAAACTTAAACAGCAAGTGATCATATAAAAATGGCAACGTAATAGTAAAAACATACAAAGTATGATCCTAACCATATCGTGGTGTCACAAGTTTGAGCCTCTACAGAATAAGCATCCTAGTACAATCAAGTCTAAGCAAGATGAAACAACGAAACAATAATGAAGGAGAAAATAGGTTCTGCGGACGCGGGCAGCTACCTTGTAGTCTCCGCAAAAGTAGATAGTGATCGGCAGCTACAATTCTCAACTGCTCTCGGGCACCTGTGGATCTGCACAGAAAGTGCACGGGAGTGGGGTGAGTATATTTCAACTCAGTGAGTAATAATAATAAACAATAATTGAAAATAAGAACTCCTGTACTATCACTAAACAATTCTAAGGCAAACCCTCACAGGTAAGTCATCACTACAGTAGTACTCCGATCACCGGTCCACATCTATCTCGTTAAGGTCCCACACTAACTAAATCCCCTCTCGTACCACAATGGTGTACAACCATCTCCATATACATGTGTCAATATAATGTAAGTATCTAATAAGTATAATGCTGCGGCATGTGTCTCTAAGGTATAAGTATCTGAATAAGTATAATGCTGTGGCGTGCAACCCGCTCAAATATATATATACTACTGCGGCGTGCAGCCCGATCCAATATTTATATATACTGCTACGGCGTGCAGCCCGATCTAATATATATACTGCTGCGGCGTGCAGCCCGATCCAATATGTATACTGCTGCGGCGTGCAACCCGATCCAATATATATACTGCTGCGGCGTGCAGCCCCCGATCGAATATATAAACTGCTGTGGCATGCAGCCCGATCCAATATATATACCGCTGCGGCGTGCAGCCCGATCCAATATATATAATGCCGCAGCGTGCAGCCCGATCCAATATTAATATATGTATATGTATATAATACGTCCTAATATATACTGCTGCGGCGTGCAGCCCGGTCCAATATATATACTGCTGCGGCGTGCAGCCCAATCCAATATCTATATATGTATGTATATAATACCTCCTAACGGGTCCTCGACCCGGTCTCAATTAGTATAGGATTGGCCTTTCAGGCTCACTCAGCTAAATCAGGGGCTTCCACCCTAAGTAATATATCTCTCACAGTACACATCTAGTATTGGCTCTTAATAGGCTATTCAACTAGTTTTACGGTTGAGTGTAAGTTCCAACACGATATAAGGGTCACCTAGCTCTACAGGTCCCCTAGTGATCTACAGATCGGCACAAGGCCCCACACATGGCTATTAGCCAAATTACGCAGTTATAATCTCATTAACAGACATAAAACACAGTCTACTATAATTCGGGAAGGACCAAGTCCAAGTCCTTAATCACAATGTCACCACGCCAATCACAAGACGCGTATCTCATCTCAACATAGCACTGTGAAGTGCTACTACGAGGTTTCAAACCCTCAGTACATCATTTACTACTACCACTCACCTCGAACTGGTAGAAGCCTTAGTCCGCTTTGTGCTTTCCTCGCAAATCAATCTCATCGGATGCCAAATCTTCTCAAAATCATAGAGAACACATCAATACATGCAATGACACACAATCCATACGAAGTAACTCCCAATTCCACCAAAACCCACTAAGTTGTCAAAACCCGACTTTCGGTGCACTTCTTGAAAAATTACAAAAGTTACATATTCGGAACCCTCGTCTCAATACTAGTCTATGCATATAAAGGTTTCCAAAATCGGACTCCGATTGCCCACTCAAAACGACAATTTACCAAAACCCTGGCTTAGGCTAAATTTCCTCACAATTTGATCCAATTTCCGTGAAATAAAGGAGGATTTCAAGATAAAAACGCGTATAAGAATCATAAAACTCACCTTCGATGATAACCCGATGATCGCCCAGAAATTCCTCGTCCAAATCGTCTGATTCCCCTCTCTAAACCAAGACCAAATATTTTTCACAACTTCTGAAAATAACCCTTCTGTTATTTTTAACACATGCGCGATTTCCGCTTCTGCGGACAAAAATCTGCCTCTGCGATGCCACCTCTGCGATGCCGCCTCTGTGACCAAATGGTCGCTTCTGCGAGACCACACCAAAATGCCCAGTTTCGCTTCTGCGGCCCAGGTCTCGCACCTGCGAGACCGCTTCTGTGGACACCCCTCCGCTTCCGCGATCTCCCCCCAGTTGCCCGCCTTCCGCTTCTGCGACCTAGGACTCGCAGAAGCGAGTCCGCTCCTGCGACTCGTCATCCGCTTCTGCGGAACCTCCTGGCCAAACCCCCTTTCTCTTCTACGATGAAAACTCCGCTTCTGCAGTCCCGTTCCTGTGGTTCCCAATCCACAGGAGCGAAAATGCTGCTGCAATTCATGACAGCAGCTCCCAAACTCCAATTTCCTCCCGTTTCACCTCCCGAAACCACCCCGGGTCCCCCGAGACCCCAACGAAAGCCACAAACATACTCCATAACACCATGCAAACTTGCTCCAATGATAAAATCACATACTTTAACATGGAATAACCTCGAATTCAAGCAATTCAAGCCTAAGTTTCCATCCAAACTTCCCCAACTGACATTCGATCAAAAACCCAACTAAACGACCTCCGAATGACCTGAAAGTTTGCAGGAATATCCAAAATCACCTAACGGAGCTAGTGCAACTGTCGGAATTCCATTCCGACTCCCGGATCAAAATCTCACCTATCGATCGGATATCGCCAAAATTCAACTTTAGCCAATTCAAGCCTAAATCTACTCCGGACCTTCAAATTCACTTCCGATCGCTCTCCTAGCTCACAAATGACCTCCCGAAACCGAATCCTCAGAATTCGATTCCGAGCTCCCTAACTCACAGGTCAATATCCATCTGACCTTTCTCGACTATTCCTTCTTCTGAGAGACTATTTGTCTCATTTCCAACTAAACTCAATCCGAATTGACTCAAACTTCCCCAACATGCATATTACGACATTAACAAGCAGATAACGGGGGTAACGGGCAATAACTCACGTGATGACGGGCCGGGTCATCACATTCTCCCCAACTTAAGAAAATGCTCGTCCTCGAGCGGGTCAAGAAACATACCTGGAGACTCAAATAGCTGAGGGTATCTGCTCCACATCTCCCGCTCGACCTCCCAAGTAGCCTCCTCCGCGGGCCGACCTCTCCACTACACCTTGATTGAAGCAATCTCCTTGGACCTCAACTTTTGATCCTGCCTACCCAGAATAGCCATTGGCTCCACATCATAAGATAGATTACCATCAAGCTGAATGGTACTGAAGTCTAATACATGAGACGGATCCCCGATGTACTTCCGGAGCATAGACACATGGAATACTGGATGAACGCTTGATAAGCTGGGTGGCAAGGCTAACTCATTTGCCACATCTCCAACTCTCTTGAGTATCTCAAAAGGACCAATGTACCTGGGACTCAGCTTCCCCTTCTTCCCGAACCTCATGACACCCTTCATGGGTGAAACCTTCAGAAATACTCTATCACCAACCATGAAAGACAACTCTCCAACTCTACGGTCTGCATAACTCTTCTGGCGAGACTGTGTCGTGCAAAGCCTCTCCTGGATCAACTTTGCTCTATCCAGAGCATCCTGAACTAACTCAGACCCGATTAGCCTATCCTTACCATGCTCAAACCATCCGACGGGAGATCTACACCCTCTGTCATACAATGCCTCATACGGGTCCATCTGAATACTCGACTAATAACTGTTATTGTAGGCAAACTCGGCAAGTGGCAAGAACTCATCCCACGAACCACCAAAGTAAATCACACATGCTCGCAATATATCCCCCAGGATCTGAATAGTGCGCTCAAACTGCCCTTCTGTCTGGGGGTGAAATGCGGTGCTCAACTCCACCCGCGTACCCATCTCTCGCTGAAATGCTCTCCAAAACTGAGAAGTGAACTGAGTGCCTCTGTCAGATATAATAGACACTGGGACCCCATGCAACCTGACAATCTCCCGAATAAAGATCGCTGCCAACCACTCCGATGAGTAAGTAGTGCTAACTGGGATGAAATGTGCGGACTTAGTCGGCCGATCAACAATCACCCACACAGAATCAAACTTCCTCGTTGTCTGAGGGAGTCCAGTAACAAAATCCATGGTGATCCTCTCCCACTTCCACTCAGGAATGACCATACGTTGAAGAATACCGTCCGGTCTCTGATGCTCATACTTGACCTGCTGGCAATTGAGGCACCTGGCTACTTACCTAACAATATCCATCTTCATTCTCCTCCACCAGTAGTGCTGTCTAAAATCTTGGTACATCTTCGCGGCACCTGGGTGAATAGAGTACCGCGAACTGCGTGCCTCCTCAAGTATCAACTCCCGCAAACCATCTACATTGGGCACGCATATACAACCCTGCATCCTCAGAACACCATCACTGTCGATAGTCACATCTCTAGCATCATTATGCAGCACTCTGTCCTTAAGGACAAGCAAATGTGGGTTATCATACTGTCGCTCCCTGATGCGGTCATATAAGGAAGATCGAGAAACAACACAAGCCAACACTCGACTAGGCTCCGAAATATCCAACCTCACTAGCCGATTGGCTAGGGCCTGAACATCATAAGCAAATGGCTTCTCCCCAACTGGGATGAAAGCTAGGCTGCCCATGCTAACCGCCTTCCGACTCAAGGCATCGGCCACCACATTGTCCTTCCCCGGATGATACAAAATAGTGATGTCATAATCCTTAAGCAACTCCAACCACCTCCGTTGTCTCAAATTAAGGTCCTTCCTCTGAATAAGTGCTGAAGGCTGCGATGATCCGTGAACACCTCACAGGAGACACCATACAGGTAATGCCTCCAAATCTTCAAAGCATGAACTATGGCTGCTAGCTCCAAATCATGAACGGGGTAGTTCTTCTCATGGGGTTTCAACTGACGAGAAGCATAAGCAATGACCCTACCCTCCTGCATCAACACACAACCAATGCCAACTCATGAGGCATCACAATACACAATATAAGGATCTGAAGCTGATGGAAGAATCAAGACTGGTGCTGTGGTCAGTGCTGTCTTGAGCTTCTGAAAGCTCTCCTCGCACTCCTCGGACCATGAGAAAGGAACACCCTTCTGAGTCAATCTAATCAAGGGTGAAGAAACAGAAGAGAACCCCTGAAAGAATCGGCGATAATACCTTGCCAATCCCAGAAAGCTACGGATCTCAGTAACTGAGGTCGGTCTGGGCCAACTCTACACTGCCTCGACCTTCCTCGGATCTACCTGAATACCATCACGGGACACAACGTGCCCTAAGAATGCCACGGACTCAAGCCAGAACTCACATTTGGAGAACTTGGCATACAGCTTCTCCTCTCTCAATCTCTGCAATACAATACCCAAGTGTCGAGCATGCTCCTCCTGGCTACGAGAGTAGACTAGAATGTCATCAATGAACACGATCACAAATGAATATAGATAGGGCCTAAACACACTGTTCATCAGATGCATAAATGCGGCTGGGGCATTGGTCAGCCCAAAAGACATCACAAGGAACTCATAGTGACCATATTTGGTCCTGAATGCAGTCTTCATAATGTCGGACTCTCTAATCTTCAGCTGATGGTAGCCTGAACGAAGATCAATCTTTGAGAACACCCTAGATCCCTGGAGCTGATCAAATAAATCATCAATACGAGGCAGAGGATACTTATTCTTCACTGTTACTTTGTTTAGCTGCCTGTAGTCAATACACATCCTCATGGATCCATCTTTCTTCTTAACAAACAGGACCGGTGCACCCCACGGCGACACACTCGGCCGAATGAACCCCTTATCTAGGAGTTCCTGGAGTTGCTCCTTCAATTCCTTCAGCTCAGCTGGTGCCATCCGATACGGAGGAATAAAAATAGGCTGAGTGCATGGCACCAAATCGATCCCAAAATCAATATCCCTGTCCGGCGGCATGCCCGGCAGGTCTGAGGGGAATACATCAGGAAAGTCTCGCACAATGGGAACAGAATCAATACTAGGAGTCTAGGCTTCGACCTCCCGCACAAATGCTAAATAAGAGAGACATCCCTTCCCAACCATTTGTTGGGCCTTGAGGAAAGATATTACCCTACTAGGTACATACTCAATCGTGCCTCACCACTCGATCCTCTGAATGCCCGGCATAGCCAAGGTGACTGTCTTAGCATCCAGAATAGCATGACAAGAAGATATAGCCAGTCCATGCCCAATATAATATCAAAATTGATCATGCTGAGAAGCAACAGGTCCACTCGGGTATCCAGACCCCCAATAGTGACTAAATAGGACCGGTATACATGGTCCACAATAATAGTATCCCCTACTGGGGTAGATACATGCACTGGCAGCTCAAGACACCCTCGGGTCGTGCCCAAATGAGGAGCAAAATATGTAGACACATAAGAATAAGTAGAACCAGGATCGAACAACACTGAGGCGTCTTTGTGGCAGACTAAAATAATACATGTAATGACAATATCAGAAGCAACGACCTCAGATCGGTCTTGAAGATCATAACATCTAGCCTGTCCGTTTGATCGGCCTCCCCCTCGAGGGCGACCCCTAGCTGACTGACCCTCACCCCAAGCTGGTGGGGTTGGTGCTAAAGTAGAAGGACCAAATGACGAAGGCTGGCCCCTCTGCTGATAAGATCTGGAAATAAGAAGGGGACACTCTCTGCGGATGTGCCCAAACTCTCCGCACTCGAAGCAACTCCCCGGTCCTGGGGGCTGAGACTGATAAGGACCCCTAGCGCTAGAGTGTCCAGCTGAAGAACTAGGCCGAGAAGAACCCTGAATAGATGAGGCCGATGAAGAACTCTGAGCCGGCATAGCGTTGAGAGACGTTGGAGCGAACCCTGATAACGCTAGCTAGAAGACTATCTACGGCGTTTTGAGCGGCCCGACTGTGAAGACCTGAAAGAGCAACCTCGGCTCTGCTGACTTTGGCCCCTGCTCTGAGTGCCACTGGAACTAGCTGAACCTCGAGGCCTCTTGGCCTCCCTCTCGTCCCGCTCTCTGCGACGATCTGACTCTATGTCACGAGCAATATCCACAGCCTCCTCAAATGTACGACTCAGAACCCTCTCTCGAGTCATCAGAATACGAATGTGGTAAATGAGGCCGTCCACAAATCGTCCAATCCTCTCTCGGTCGGAAGGAACCAACCACTGTGCATGCCTAGACAACTCTGTAACCCTGATCTCGTACTTTGACATTGTTATATCCCTCTGACGGAGACCCTCAAACTGCCTACGCATCCCCTCTCTCTGAGATCAAGGCACCCACTTCTCCAAGAACATGGTGGAGAACTCTGGCCACGATAGTGGTGCTGCCCCTGCTGGCCTGCGATGCTCATAAGACTCCCACCAAGCGAAAACTGGCCCCTGAAAGTGAAAGGTGGTGAAAGATACCCCACTGGACTCCAAGATCCCTGCCGTACCAAGCATCCGACGGCACTTGTCTAGAAAACCTTGGGCGTCCTCGCCCGAAGCACCAGTGAACACTGGAGGAGATAGTCTGGTGAACCTCTCGAGATGACGCTGCTCGTCGTCCGACATAGCTGGGACCCTGTCCCCCTGAACCTGATCCGCTGGCTGAACCGGAACCACAGGCTGAACTGGAGGAGCCTCTGGTGTCTCCAAGCCCTGTACTGCTGGCTCTGGAGTGCAAGCTGCGGGGGTCTGATGACCACCCCTGGTCCCTGATGCAGCTGCTGCAGTAGTAACTGAAACCGCCTGTGCCAGGCCAGTGCAAACTGCTAGTATCTGAGCCAGGGTCTCCTGTAGACCCGGAATGACAATGGGCACAGCTGGTGCTTGAACTAGTGCTACTGGCGCCTCTACAACTGGGGGCTGTGGGTCAGCTGGTACTGCATCAGCTACCCGACCTCCGCTACAACCACGGCCACGTCCACGGCATCTAGCAGGTGGTAATGGTGGTCGTCCTCCCCGTCCGGAACCTCGAGTTCTCGCCATCTGCGAGAGAATAGAATGTCAAAGTTCAGTTCAAGTCAAAATTAATCGTACGACAAGAATTCCAAGAATTGAAACTTTTCCTAAAAGGTTTGCAGCCTCTCGAGGATAAGTACAGGCATCCCCGTACTGATCCACGAGACTCTACTAAACCGGCTCATGACTCGCGAGACCTGTTAACCTAGGCTCTGATACCAACTTATCACGACCCAAACCCCGGTCGTGATGGCGCCTAACACATTGCTAGGCAAGCCCGACCATCTTATCCATTTAAACCAGCCAGTTATGAATCAATACTAATTAATCGGCATAAGTGATCATATAAAAATGGCAACGTAATAGTAAAAGCATACAAAGTACGGTTCCAACCATATCGTGGTGTCACGAGTTTGAGCCTCTACAAAATAAGCATCCTAGTACAATCAAGTCTAAGAAAGATGAAACAACGAAATGATAATGAAGGAGAAAACAGGTTCTGCGGACGCCGTCAGCTACCTCGTAGTCTCTGCAAAAGTAGATAGAATAAGCAGCTACAACAACTCAACTGCTCTCGGGCACCTGTGAATCTGCAAAAAAAAAGTGGAGGGAGTGGGGTGAGTATATTTCAACTCGGTGAGTAATAATAATAAACAATAACTGAAAATTAGAACTCCTGTACTATCACTAAACAGAGCAAAGGCAAACTCTCGCAGGTAAGTCAGCACTACAGTAGAAATTCGATCACTAGTCCACACCTATCTCGTTAAGGTCCCACAGTGACTAAATCACCTCTCGTACCACAACGGTGTACGGCCATCTCCATATACATGTGTCCCTAAGGCATAAGTATCTAGTAAGTATACTGATGCGGCGTGCAGCCAGATCCAATATATATTTATATATACTGTTGCGGCGTGCAGCCCGATCCAATATATATACTGCTGCGGTGCGTAGCCCGATTCAATATATATAATACTGCGGCCTGCAGCCCGATCCAATATGTATACTGTTGCGGCGTGCAGCCCGATCCAATATGTATACTTCTGCGGCATACAGCCTGGTCCAATATGTATACTGCTGCGGCGTGCAGCCGATCCAATATGTATACTGCTGCGACGTGCAGCCCGATCCAATATATATGCCGCTGCGGCGTGCAGCCCGATTCAATATATATACTGCTGCGGCGTGCAGTCCGATCCAATATATATACTGCTGCGGCGTGTAGCTCGATCTAATATATATACTGCTGCGGCATGTACCCCGATCCAATATTTATATATATGTATATAATACCTCCTAACGGGTCCTCGACCTGTCTCAATTAGTATAGGATTGGCCTTCCAGGCCCACTCAGCTAAATCAGGGGGCTTCCACCCTAAGTAATATATCTCTCACAGTACACATCTAGTGCTTGCTCTTAATAGGCTATTCAACTAGTTATACGGCTGAGTGTAAGTTCCAACACGATATAAGGGTCACCTATTTCTACAGTTCCCCTAGTGATCTACAGATCGGCACAATGCCCCAAACATGGCTACCAGCCCAACTACACAGTTATAAGCTCATTCAAAGTCATAATACACAATACGCTATTAGCCGGGAAGGACCAAGTCTAACTCCCCAATCACAATGTCACCACGTCCGTCACAAGACGCGTGTCTCATCTCAACATAGCACTATGCAGTGCTAGTACGGGATTTCAAACCCTTAGTACATTATTTACTACTACCACTTACCTCGAACCGGTAGAAGCCTCAGTCCGCCTTGCGCTTGCCTCGCAAATCAATCTCCTCGGATGCCAAATTTGCTCAAAATCATAGAGAACACATCAATACATGCAATGACACACAATCCATACGAAGTAACTCCCAATTGCACCAAAACCCACTAAGTTGTCAAAACCCGACTTTTGGTGTGCTTCTAGAAAAATTATAAAAGTTACATATTCGAAACCCTCGTCTCAATACGAGTCTATGCATATAAAGTTTTCCAAAATCGGACTCTGATTGCCCACTCAAATCGACAATTTACCAAAACCCTGGCTTAGGCTAAATTCCCTCACAATTTGATCCAATTTCCGTGAAATAAAGGAGGATTTCAAGATAAAAACGCGTATAAGAATCATAAAACTCATCTCCGATGATAACCCGATGATCTCCCAGAAATTCCTCGTCCAAATCGCCCAATTCCCCTCTCTAAACCGAGACCAAATATTTTTCATAACTTATGAAATTAACCATTATGTTATTTTTAACACAGATGCGATTTCCGTTCCTGCGGACAAAACTTCGCCTCTGCGATGCTGCCTCTGCGACCAAATGGTCGCTTCTGTGAGACACACCAAAACACCCAGTTCCACTTCTGCGGCCCAGGTCTCTCACCTGCGAGGCCGCTTCTGCGGACACCCCTCCACTTCCGCGATCTCCCCCTAGTTGCCTGCCTTTCGCTTCTGCGACCTAGGACTCACAGAAGCGAGTCCGCTCCTGCGACTCGTCATCCGCTTCTGTGGAACCTCGTGGACAAACCCCCTTTCGCTTTTGCAATGAAAACTCTGCTTCTGCGGTCCCGCTCCTGCGGTTCCCAATCCGCATGAGCAAAAATGCTGCTGCAATTCATGATAGCAGCTCCCAAACTCTAATTTCCTCCCGTTTAACCTCCCGAAACCACCCCGGGTCCCCCGGGACCCTAACGAAAGCCACAAACATACTCCATAACACCATGCGAACTTGCTCCAATTATACAATCACATACTTTAACACGGAATAACCTCGAATTCAAGCAATTCAAGCCTAAGTTTCCATCCAAACTTCCGCAACCGACATTCGATCAAAAACCCGACTAAACGACCTCCGAATGACCTAAAATTTTGCAGGCACATCCAAAATCACCTAACGGAGCTACTACAGCTGTCGGAATTCCATTCCGACTCCCGGATCAAAATCTCACCTATCGATCGGATATCGCCAAAATTCAACTTTAGCCAATTCAAGCCTAAAACTACACCGGACCTCCAAATTCACTTCCGATCGCTCTCCTAGCTCACAAATGACCTCCGGAGCTGACCGAATTATCAAAATTTGATTCCGAGCTCTTTAACTCACAGGTCAACATCCAGCTGACTTTTCTCAACTATTCCTTCTTCTAAGAGACTATTTGTCTCAATTTCAACCAAACTCCAATCCGAATTGACTCAAACTTCCCCAACATGCATATTATGACATCAACAAGCAGATAATGGGGGTAACAGGAAATAACTCACATGATGACGGGTCGGGTCATCACAATATCGTATGTATTGGCATAGTTTTGTGATTATTGGAAATCAGAAGCCTAGTGGCTCTCTCTTAACTTGATATGACAAATTTGGATTATGATACTTGATTATTGACTGGTCATCATTGGGTCAGGTTGTCTAGACTAATGTGATATGGACTATGATGGTATGGCACAAATTGCGTAGCAGAGTGCATCAGAGTATGCTCCAGCGGGATAGTTGCACCTCAGGACCAGCGGACGGCTGGTGGGTCTTGCTTTGTTAGTTGGGTCTTCGTGGTAGATATCAGTGCATAGGTTTCTACCATGGATTCAGTTCCGGTATTGGGGAACTTTGTTGGATACGTTTCTTGTGGCCGAGCTTGAGGTTATATATGGTTACTGTAATGAGCAATTCGACTCAATGTGCATTTCCTTTTTGCGATATTTATGCGTGTATCGGGTGGAACACCACCACGGGTTATTTGGATCGGGTGGTACGCCGCCACAGGTATGGTAGCCGGACCGGGTGGCACGCCGCCACAGGTATGTCATTGGAGCGGGTTGCATGCCGTAACAGTTTAATGTGGTAATAGAGTTAGTTATATGTTACCTGGTATACAATACTTCCTGGCTTCTGAGGAAAAGTCTGTATTGAGTATCGCTTGGCGAATGGCACATCGGTTGTGTCCCTTTCAGGATTTGATAGCATACATTAATTGTTTCGCCGTGGGTGAGGTTAATTGCTTGGGTTCAGACCTGGATCTATGCGTGGTTGACCGTTCTGAGCATGGTGACTTGAGGTGCTTTGTGATTAATAGTGTTGGATAGAATCATGAGTCGTGGCAAGGCCACATGATATTATGACCTTTCGAGAAGGAGTCATGTACTCTTTTTCTATAATGTGAGATGCGATCTCAGTTCTATGTTATGATGGTACAGAGAAATTGAATTACAACTCTTTTGTTTGAGTCAGTTGTCATGATTTGGGTATGTTCAGACGTTTCTTATTGGAGCCTGTGTTGTGCTCGTTGTGGCTTAGGCCGGTGTTGAGGTGTCATATCACCAGTGCGGTGTGTTATAATTGAAATGATCGTTGGAGCCAAAATGAGTGTGAGTATATGTGATTTTAGCTTGTTAGAAAGGTAATATCGAGGTTCGGCTCCGAAATCTATTGTGGTATCAGTTAAAAGGGAAATGGATTCATGAATGGGTGACCTGAGAGATGGATTCGATGTATCGCGTGTTCGGTTGTCGTGGGCAGTATATGAAGGTGTTAGACTAAGACTTTAGCTAATGAGAAAGGTTCTTTCTGCTAGTATTTGGTTACTATGGCCAGTTGTTATGATTATAGACTATCGTCTCAAGTGATTGGGTTGTTGATACATCATATGATCTCAACCGGAGTAGGAGTATGGGTTATTACAGTGGATTCGAGTGTATCATGAGTATAGGCATGGGATTAGCATTTGGCATATGATTTCAGAAAGTGCAATGTGGTCTATGGTTCAGATAGTCCGTGAAATTTCAGCTATATGGTGTTTTCGGACTTATGTGAGGTAGGGTGACGTATGATCGCCCGAATATATGCTTGGTAAGGTCATTCAGCTATTGGGTTGCTTCTAGTACAACTATGGATCCACTCGAGGACGAGCATTTGCTTAAGTTGGGGAGAATGTGACAACCCGGCCCGTCGTCACAGGAATTACCACCCCGTTATCTTGCATTTTTATGCTTTTACATCAGTGTTAGAGTCTATCGGGTGAGTTACGAGTGATTTGGATTGAAGATGAGGCATATAGCCTTTTTGAAGGAAGCTTGAATATGCAAAGTCAACATGGAGTTGACTATTTAGTTAGAGTGCTGGGAATCGGATTCTAGTGATTCGGTTAGTTCCGTGAGGTGATTTGTGACTTAGAGGAGCGATCAGAATTGAATTCGGAGGTCCGGTGTAGAGATAGGCTTGAATTGGCTAAGGTTGAATTTTGGCGGAATCCGATCGGTAGGTGAGATTTTGATCCGGGGGTCAAAATGGAATTCCGACAATTTCTGTGGCTCCATCATGTGATTTTGGATATGTCTGCAAATTTTAAGGTCATTCGGACGTCGTTTGGTCGGGTTTTTGATTGAATGTTAGTTTCGGAAGTTTTGAAGAAACTTAGGCTTGAATCCGTGTGAAAATGGTGATTTGATGTTTAGGATGGTGTTTTTATGATTGGAACAAGTTCGTATAGTGTTTTGGAGTATGTTGGTGGTTTTTGTTGAGGTCCCGGGGGGGCCGGGGAGAATCCGGACCATCATCCAGCATTTTTGAACATGGAAAATCAGCAGAAACATTGCAGAAACTGTGCAGAAGAATAAGCCTTTGCATTTGCGAGGCAAGGCCCGCGTTCGTGTAGGCAGAGTCCTGTTAGTCATCGCATTCGCGAGGAGGGGGTTCGCGTTCACGTAAGAGGAAGATGGGAAGCATCGCGGACGCGAGGGTGAAGGACGCGTTCGCGTATGAGGAATTTATGAGGCATCACGATCGCGTGGATGTAGGCCGCGTTCGCGTAGAAGGATCTCCGGATGGCTGAAGAAATGTGCATCCCGAACGTGTGGAGCATGTCTCGTACGCGAAGGGGAATATGGTCAGTGCATAGCGGACGCGTGGTAAGCAACGCGAACGCGAAGAAGGATTTTGTCTGGCAGTAAATTAAATTCCAGGCATAGACCAGTCGCGGTTTTTAGTGTTAAAACCTCCATTTTTGAGTTCTAGAGAGAGAGACTCATGGGAGATTGCTGGGAAATCATTGGTTGTTCGTTGGAGGTAAGTTTTATGGCCTAATTACAGCGTTTTATCATGAAATCCTTGGTTATTTCTCTGTAAATGGAAGATTAAAGGTGGGTTTTGGCCCTAGGCCTAAAATTGTAGAAAATCACTTATTTGAGTGGGCAAATGAAGTTCGATTTTATTAAATTTTATATGCCTAGACTCGTATTGAGATGAGAGTTCCGAATATGTGACTTTCATAATTTTTCGAGAAGCGTACCGAAAGTCGGGTTTTGGCAACTTTGTGAATTTTGGTGTAAATTGAGTTGTTTTGACTGGGTATCGTTCCATTGGCCTAATTTGATGTGTTTCTACTATATTTGATCAGATTCTACGCGTTCGAAGATTGATTCTCGTGGCAAGGGCATCGCGGACTAGTCGTTGAGCCGTATTGAGGTGAGTAATAGATGTGGGTGATGACTAGCGGGTTCGAAACCCCGGTATACCACTTTGTGATGCTGTATAGCGGTGAGACACGTACTCTCTTGTGAGTGCGGGGTCGATTGTGATTTGGGGACTATGGCTTAGTCCAACCTGTTGATACTGTATTATGATATTAGCTATTCTTGAGCCGTTGAACCTCCCTCTTGGAGGGTTGCATATTATATAGTGATATTGGCTACTCTTGAGCCGTTAAACCTCCTTCTTGGATGGTTGAGTAAGTTTATGGGCTGTGAGCCAGTTATTGGGATCCTGCGAGGATCGTTTTCATTGTTCTGTGATATTGACATGCTAGTTTTACTACCAGTCCCTAGCTATTACTGTTATCATATTATTTCCAATCTCTGGAACCTGACATTTACTGTTTTCAACTGAAAAATGATAAAAGAGTTTTCAAAACAACTTTTGAGCCTGCGAGGCTGCGTTTACATATTAGCTGACTGGTAGTGGATCGGGTTGCGCGCCGCAGCGTATATCATGATATTATGCTTGGGCTGTAGGAGCCCCACCGGAGTCTGAACACCCACAGTGAGTACGGGTACCCAAATTGGATCGGGCTACATACCGTAGCGGTCATTTCATGCATTGCATCGCATTTAGCTACATCTACTAGCTGTTATACTGTGTTGTTGATGTTTGTTGGTACTTTACTGTTGATATTGAAATGTTACAGGGTATTGGTTACAGCTTTGCATAGTTCTTTATTGTGGATTTCTTATCTACGCTGTCTTACCCCTGTTTATTACCACTGAGTCTGGCAGTACTCATTTTACTCCCTGCACCTTGTGTGCAGATCCAGGTATCTCTCAGCAGACCTGATCCGGTAGCCGCTCAGAGGCATTTTTGCGGGATAGTCGAGGTAGCTGCAGCGTCCGCAGGACCTGACTTTCCTTCCAGCTGTCTTTTCATTTCATATTGCTATTTCTTCCCGCACTGAGGATCTTGTAAACACTATTGCACTTATGTTATCTTTAGAGGCTCTTGACTCTTGACCCTTCGGTCTATGGGAGTTGTACTGTTTGGGGCTTGATCCCCGTATTAGTATTTTTGTCTTCATTGATTTGTTTTGTTGTGCTTAAAAAGTTGGGTAAAGTGATCCCTTAGCTCTGTAAATGTTGTTGGCCTAGCAGTGTGCTGGGCGCCATCACGATTGAGTTTGGGGTCGTGACATAAAAATATTAAAAAATGAAACATATACACATTGTAAAAGCATATAATAAAACCAAGTAAAATTAGAAACAATAGTTGAGCGACCGTGCTAAAACGACGGAATCCGGGAATGCCTAACATCTTCTCCGGGTTAACAAAATTCCTTATCCGGATTTCTTGTTGCGCGGACTGTTTAAACAGAGTCAACTTCCTCGGATTGGGGATTAACCGGTGACTTGGGACACCATTATTTTTCCAAGTGGCGACTCTGAAATTTTAAATAAAATCCCGATCCGATTGTCCTTAAATTGTAAAAACTCCTTCCTCGTTGTTATTATATCCCTTCCCAGGTGTATTGGTAATTAATGAGGTATACCTTATTCTCCTTTTCGGGAAAATCAATGGTAGTAAAAAAGGAGGTATGACACAATGAACCTAAGGCTAAGCTTGACCTTCCTCCCAAATGTCATCACGCCCTTCATAGGCGATACTCGAAGCAATACCCGCTCACTAACCATGATAGCCAAATCTCGGACCTTGTAGTCGGCATAACTCTTTTGCCTGGACTGGGCTATACGAAGCCTATCCTGAATGATCCTAACGTTGTACAAGGCATCCTAGACCAAATCTGTATCCAAAAACCAAGCCTCTCCTTGCTCAAACCATTCAACAGGATACCGACAATGACTTCCATACAAAGCCTCATAAGGAGCCATCTGGATACTCGACTGGTAGTTGTTGTTGTAGGAAAACTCTTCTAAAGGCAAAAATTGATCCCACAAGCCTCCAAAGTCAATGACACAAGATCGAAGCATATCCTCCAAAATCTGAATAGTCCGCTCGGACTGCCCATCCATTTGGGGATGAAATGTTGTGCTCAACTCAACCCGTGTGCCCTACTCCCGCTGAACTGCTCTCTAGAAATGTGAGGTAAACTGCGTACCTCGGTCCAAAATGATAGACATGGGCATACCATGAAGGCAAAAAATCTCCCGGATATAGACTCAGCTAACCACGTAGAATAATAGGAGACATCCACATGAATGAAATGCGCTGACTTGGTCAGCCTATCAACAATGGCCCATACTGCGTCGAACTTCCTTCGAGTCTGCGGGAGTCCAACAACAAAATCTATAGTGATGTCCTCCCACTTCCACTCGAGAAGCTCAATCCTCTGAAATGAACCACCGGGCCTCTGATTCTTGTACTTAAACTGTTAACAATGCAAACAACGAGCCACATATGCAACAATATCCTTCTTCATTCTCCGCCACAAATAATGTTGTCGTAAATCGTGGTACATTTTTGCGGTGCCGGGATGAATAGAGTATCGGGAGCTATGGGCCTCCTCTAAAATCAACTCTCGGAGTCTATCCACATTAGGCACATAAATTCGACCCTACAATCTCATAACTCCGTCATCATCTAAGGTAATTTTCTTTGCACCTCTGTGCTGCACCGTAACTCTAAGGACAAACAAATGGGGATCATCTTACTATTGATCGGGGATACACTCCAATATTGAAAAACGAGCGACCGTGCAAGCTAACACGCGACTAGGCTCAGAAACATTCAGCCTCGCAAACTGATTGACCAAATCCTTAACATCCAAAGCAAGATGTCTCTCACCGGTCGAAATATAAGTGAGACTGCCTATACTGGCTGACGTCCTACTATCGACCACCATATTGGCCTTTCCCGAATGATATAAGATGGTTATATCATAGTTTTTCAAAAATTCCAACCACCTACTCTGCCTTAAATTCAAATCCTTTTGCTTGAACAAATACTGAAGACACTTGTGATCCGTGAACACCTCGCATGCCACGCCATATAGATAATGCCTCCATATCTTTAATGCGTAAGCAATGGCTGCCAACTCCAAATCATGAACTGGATAGTTCTTCTCATGAATCTTCAACTGCCGCGAAGCATATGCAATGACCTTTCCATCCTGCATCAATACTGCACCAAGTCCAATATGAGAAGCATCACAATAAACCGTATAAGTCCCTGAACCTGTAGGCAAAACCAACACCGGTGCCATAGTCAGAGCTATCTTGAGCTTCTGAAAGCTCGCCTGAAACTCATCCAACCATCTGAACTATGCACCATTCTGGGTCAACCTGGTTATCGGGGCTGCAATAGATGAAAACCCCTCCACGAACCAACGATAGTAGCCTGCCAATCCCAAGACACTCCGAATCTCTGCAGCTGATGTTGGTCAAAGTCAGTTCTTGACTGCCTCAATCTCTTTCGGATCAACCTGAATACTCTCTATTGATACAACATGACCCAAAAATGCAACTGAACTCAACTAGAACTCACACTTCAACAACTTAGCATATAACTAATTATCCCTCAAAGTCTAAAAAAACCACTCTAAGGTGTTGCTCATGGTCCTCCCGGCTGCGGGAATATATCAAAATATCATCAATGAAGACTATCACGAATGAATTTAAATAAGGCATAAACACTCAGTTCATCAAATCCATGAAGGCTTCTGGGGCATTTGTCAACCCGAATGACATAACCAAGAACTCATAATTCCCGTACCGAGTGCGGAAAGCTGTCTTAGGGATATCGGATGCCCTAATCCTCAACTGATGGTAGCCAGATCTCAAGTCAATCTTTGAAATACCTTGGCACCCTGAAGCTGGTCGAACAAATCATCAATCTTCGACAATGGATACTTATTCTTGATTGTAACCTTGTTAAATTGCCAGTAATCAATAAATATTCTCATTGACGCATCCTTCTTCTTAACAAACAACACCGGTGCACCCCAAGGCAAAATACTAGGTCTAATAAAAACCTTCTCAATCAAGTCTTGCAACTTCTCCTTTAACTCTTTCAACTTAGGCAGGGCCATAAGATACGGCAGAATAGAAATGGGTTGAGTTCTATAAGCCAATTCAATGCAAAAGTTAATATCGATGTCGGGTGGGAAACGCGACAGGTCTAAAGGAAATACCTCAACAAACTCCTGAACAACGGGAATAGAATCAATAGAAAGGACCAAACACTAGAATCGAAAACATAAGCCAAATAGGCCAAACACCTCTTCTCGACCATATGCCGAGCCTTCGCATAAGAGATAACACTATGGGTAGAATGACCAGGAGCACTTTAAACAGGATAAATTCAGCAAGGCTAAGGTCACAGTCTTGGCATGACAATCCAAGATAGCATGGTAAGTTCATAACCAGTCCATACCAATATAATATCAAAATCAACCATGTCCAAAAGCAATAAATCTATACGAGTCTCAAGACCTCCAATCACCACAATACAAGAACGATGGACTCGATCTACCACAATAGAATCACCCACCGGTGTAGAAACATAAACAAGAGCACTCAAGTGATCACTAGGCATGACCAGGTACAGTGCAAAATAAGATGACACATACGTGTATGACCCTGGGTCAAATAATATTGAAGAATCTCGATCACAAACCAGAACGATACCTATAATAAACGCAACAAAAGCCTCAGCCTCGGACCTGGCTAGAAGAATATAACATCGGGGCTCGGTCCCACCACCCTGAACCACACTTCTGGGATATCTGCTGCTAGCTAGCCTCCACCTCTAGTGGCCTAAGATCCACCTCTAGGACCTCTACCTACACCTATACACCTCTACCCTCACCTCTAGGACCTCTACCTACACCTCTACTCCCACGTCTAAGTGGCTGCGGGCTGTGGAACACCTGGTGCTTGAACCATATCATGGGAACCTTACTACTGCGACTGAGTACCCACCAATCTTAGACAATCCCTCATGATATAATCATACTCACCACACTCATAGCATCTTCCTGAGTGTTGCAGCTGAGGAAATGGAGACTGACCATAGTGACCTGAATGACCATCCCAAAAATATTAGAGTGGTAGTGCACTGATAGGAGCTGGTGGTGCACTGTAGGGTTGTTGTTCAGAATACTACATGTGAGAACCACAACCACCTGAAGCACCATGGGAAACCTGAAGTACCAACTGAAAAGTCCTATGAGGATGGCCTCTACCGTACAAATCCCTGCCTCCAGACGAGGCACCACTGAATCTGCCTGACTGATTGGGTCTCTTGTCTGCCCTATGACCACTCCCCCTCCCGTGATAGAACCATCTCAACTTTATGGGCCATATTGGCCGCCTCTTGGAAAGATATCTCACTCCCAGACTCTCTAGCCATCTGAAGACAAATCGATTGAATAAGTCCATCGATGAACCTTCTCACCCTCTCTATCTCGGTGAGAAGTATGATAAGAGCAAGGCGAGTCAATTCGATGAATCTAGTCTCATACTCTGTAACAGTCATAGAACCCTGGTGGAGATGCTCAAACCGCCTCCAATATTCCTTCCTCTAAGTGTTGGAGAGAAACTTCTCCCGAAATAGCTGAGTGAACTGCACCCAAGTCAAAGTTGGTGCTCCGGCTGGTCTAGCCAAGTAATAATCTCTCCAACAAGTCTTGGCAGATCCAGATAAGCGAAAAGTAGCAAAATCGACCGCATTAGTCTCCACTATCCCCATATTCCTAAAGACCTTATGACAACTGTCAAGATAATCCTAGGGATCCTCAATAGATGCACTGTTGAAAGTAGAAGTGAAGAGATTGGTGAACTTGTCCAATCTCCACAAAGCTGGTAGACATAGTTGCACCATCACCGATCTAAGCTACAACATCCGGCTAAAATGCTCCAGCTGGCTGAGCTGCTGGAGTCTGAAACTGGGGAGCTACCTACTCCGGAGTACGAGTAGTAGGAGTCTGGGCTCCTTTCCAGCCTGAAAGACAGCTGGTGCTATAGATAGTAGACTTGCTTAGGTGACACTCTCCATACGGACCAGTAGAGGGAACAGAGCATCCTGAAGAATTGGGGTAGCAATAAACCACTCTGGAACTTGAGCTGGTCTCACCAGAAGTGCTGGGGATGGAACCTCATCATCAAAATTAACCTGAGGCTCCGCTATGGGTGTTGCTGCCCTAGGCTGATCTCTGCCCCTGACTCGACCTCTAGCACGGCCTTGGCCTCGCCATCTACCCCCATATGAGCTACTACTGGGGGCTCAGGCTACTGATTGGTAGATGAGGAAGCGCATGTTCTCGCCATCTGCGAAAGAACAGGGTAAAAATTCAATTAGTATTGAAAAACCAAACCGCACAACAAGAAAGAATAAATGTGAAGTTTTCCTAACTCTATATCCTCTGAAGGATAAATACAGATGTCTCCGTACCGATCCCTCAGACTCTATTAAGCTTTTCCGTGAATTGTGAGACCTATGTAACCTAGAGCTTTGATACCAACTTATCATGACCCGATTTTCCCACCCTCAGGAGTCGTGATGGCGCCTACTCGTAGAGTCTAGGCAAGCAACGAAATATGGAAATGCGTAACTTTTTTATTTTAATCCTTTTTGACAACATGAGTTAACAGGTAATCAACATATAAAAATTTACAATAAATAGAAATAAGCAGAAGACTTAACCAACTAAAAATAACCAAGCAGTACTACAATACTAATATACTCCTCTATCCAGAATCTGGTTTCACAATATTCACGGATGGACTAACATTACTACAAATAATGTATGAAAGAAATACAATCTGTCTCGAAATTTAATGAAAACAGAGTACATAATGAGATAGATGAGAACACCAGGCATGCAGACATCTGCATGACTACCTCGGGATATCTGGATGGACTGAAGGCTGGCTCCCCAAGTGCTACTGTCCAAATATTGCTCCGGTGTCGTCACATAGTGCGGAGTGTAGCATCAGCACAACTGACCCCATGTACTCGTAAGTGTCTGGCCTAACCCCGACGAGGTAGTGACAAAGCTAGGACCAGACCCCAGATAAACCTGTGCAATTATATAATATATAACAAAAATTAAATAGGAATAAACAATTTAAATGGGAGGGGATACATGCTACAGGGAAGAATGTCAAATCCAACAGGAATTAAAAAGAAATATTTGAGAACAACTCAGAATCTACAACATAACAATAATAATATTGTTGCGGCGCGCAACCCGATCCCTTATTATTTAATGCTATTGCTGCGTGCAACCCGATCCAATATAATACTAATGCGGCATGCAACCCGATCCATATTTATAATGTTGTTGTGGCGTGCAACCCGATCCATATTTATAATATTATTGCAGCGTACAACCCGATTCATATTTATAGTATTGGTGTGGCGTGCAACCCGATCCATATTTATAATATTGTTGTGGCATGCAACCCGATCCATATATTCATATTCCTTGGGCAACAACCATACCAAGAGTCCCTGCAAGGGATCAGTAATAAACTACACTATCCCGGCAAGGGATCAACAATAAACTACACTATACTGGCAATGGATCAACAATAGAAGTAAATACGTCCCAGCAAGGGAGAATCAACTATAACTAATCTTACATCAACTTCTATTCATCTTATTTAACACCAATATTCAAATCATGAGTAATTCCTGTCACACCTCCTTTTTACTACCCCAACACACTTAAATGCGTATAAATACACTTGTAGGGTATACCCCGACGTTCAATTACCCGAAACGGATAAAATAACGTAAGGGAAGGAGTTTTTCCAATTAAAGGACAATCGGTTCGGGATTTTATTGAGATTAATCAGAGTCGCCACTTGGGAATGATAATGGTGTCCCAAGTCACCGGTTAATCCCGAATCCGAGGAATTTTGACTCATAAAAATGTCTGCGAAGCAAAGATCCGGATAAGGAACTCTATTAACCCGGGAGAAGGTGTTAGGCATTCCCGAGTTCCGTGGTTTTAGCACGGTCGCTCCACTGTCGTTCTTGACTTTTGTTTGACTCAATTATAGATTTTAACAACATAATGTGTTTTTACGTTAAATATTATTTTTAGGAATTTGCGGTATTGCGAAAACACGCCTCGAGTCATACCGCAACCAGTACGCCTATGACTTTTGGTGTATTTCGGCTTTACCGAGATTTGGATTTGAGTCGCACCAAGTGCACACTCGTTCAATGGAAAGTATATTAAAATCGTGCCCTAAATGATGTCTATCGGCTTTTAATTGTTTTGGGTAAGACTATGGAATTAGCTATATAGTCTTCCCGAGTCTAGTTATGTTAAACCATTACTAAATGGGGGCCCCGCTTATTTTAAATCGGGCGAGGCTCGTCCCAATTTAATTTATTAAAGTCCAATCCTACTTTGTGTGTACTACATTTGCTATATTGTTTTTGCCTTAATCGATTTCGTAACATCAAACATTCCAGGCCTGTCGCAATTTGTGTATTTTGTGCGGCGAGGCTCATCTCACTTTTATTAACAATATAATTCTAAAATGACTACATTTCCTATTTTTTTAGTTTTTATAAATAAAGAAATCTCACAATTAATTTAGAAATTAAAAATGCAATACTTATCTTATTTATGACAAAAAAATTGATGAAACAGATTTTAATCTATGTTTAAACAAAATTTTTTTTTTTCGAAATTTTATTTATTATTTTATTATTATTATTATTATTTTATTATTTTGTTAAATACAAAATTTCACAACTTAATAATAAAAGAAGCTAATTTAGAAGAATATTAAAAACTTGAATAAATAAAAGAAAAACCAATAAAAATCATTTATTCAAAAACTATCAAAATTATAACAATTAAAGCTTATATGGTAAAAATCATTTTTTATTTCAAATTGTTCAAAACTAAGCTTATTTTTTAGAAAAACAGCAATTATAAATTGACTATAATTTTATTTAAATTCGTTTTTTATAAACTAAAAAAAAATATATTTTATTTGTTATATTTAGATAAATGTTTAATAAAATAAACATTACTTAAATAAATATAAAAATAAAAGTGCAAAATCGACAACTAATATATATATATATATATACAAACTAAACCAATTATCTTACAACTAACTTAAACTCAATTTTTTTAATTTTTTATTATTTTTGAATTAAACCCTTACTGTTAACTATTTACAACTATTTACCAAAATCAAAATCAATCTTAATTATTTACACCTATATTTTGAGATGGTTAAACTTGAAAAGAAACAATTCTTGTGTTATTGAAAAATTCAAATCGTACCTAAATGCCTAATTTACGCAAAAATAATTAAAATTCACATTTTTATTGAATTTAACTACATGTTAACAACTTAATTTATTAAAGACAATATTAAAGAAGTTCTAATTAATTTGATTAACAAAAGAGTAATTCATTCTTCCTTTTATTTACTAAATGATTTGAACATTAATAAACAGATTCATAATTATACTATTTAATAACCATTTTTAGAAGTGAATTATTATTACTACAAGAAGGCTTAATTATTTAAAGTTATCACAAAAACTTATAGAATATTAATATGGAATTTATTAAAACATAATCTGTAAAAGAAGATAGAAATAGAAACTATTTAAAATTTCAACAAAATTCTCATCTTTCTCATATATTCATCTTATCATTTAAACATGATTAGATATGTACCTGATATTGGAAATAAAAGAAATCCCGGTGATCAACACAGCAAATAACAACACAGCAATATCACAGCAACAGCAGTACAATCAAGAATACGAGTATCCGGATTTAAGCAATAAGAATCAACATCCCAGAATTGAGTTTCAAAATAAGACTTTGTAAAATAAAAACTAACACTCTTTTTTTTTAGATTTTTTTTTTCGTTTTTTTTTTTTTTGTTTTTCTTTTGTTTTGTTTTTCTTTTGTTCACTATTTGGTAACTCTCTTAAGATTTTTCAGATTTTTGCTCTCTAGAATTTTTCTTCCTCCTTCATTGTATTTGTTATCATTTCAAAATTGATCAGAAGGTCTTTCTTTGGACTGTAACGTGGCTTTTGGGTGGGTTAAGAAAGAAAGATATAAAGGCTCAAAATTTCAACGAGGGTTAAAAATATTTACAACTCTCTGAATTATTAAACATAACTTCTGCCCCAGTTTCAATATGTGGGGAATTTTTGGATTTTTTCTTTATTGTGACTGAACCTCAGAGAGGCTGCCTACGTACCCTTTCGGGATCAAGTCGGACGTAGTTCATCCAACTTCATTAGTTAGATGGATTTCCTTTTGACTTTTTCCCGATTTTTGTCTTTTTGTCTTTTTCTTTTATTTAATTTTTTTCATTTTTCATTTTTTTTTCATTTTCATTCATTTTTTTTATTTTCATTTTTTCATCAATTTTTCATTTTCCATTCTGGCAATTTCGATCTTATTGCACTAGAGCGATTCCGAGAGAGGGATATGAAAGAATTCATTCATTAAGGCTCAAAGGGGTTATCAATGGATAAAGTGTTTGGATAGAGAATAAAATGCCTTCATCATTTCAATTCCAAAATCACAACAAAATACAAACATACAATTGAAAAGGAATCATACATAGTATCTTTTGACCGCATCTGAATTGATAGCAGTCTCTACGCACTTTCCTTCAACATCTGTTAAATATAATGCTCCATTAGACAACACCCGTGATACCACGAACGGTCCCTGCCAATTCGGCGCAAACTTGCCTTTTGCCTCGGCCCAATGCGGTAAAGTAACCCATCGCAACCAAAATGAGCCTATGCCCATTGGAAGCTGTTGGCTCTATCAGTTCAATAACATCTATGCCTCTGTTTCAAAGCAAAGAAAAATCTGTTAGTTTAAATGTGGTGGTCGGTTGTGGCCTTGAACTTTGATGGCGACTACTTTCCACTTGAATGCCTTTCATGTTCACCAACTATCCAAAAATCCGTCTTCCTTACGGCATGCATGTTGTTCCTTTCTTGACGGATCCCACAAAATCCGATCTTGAGGTCTATGATTTCTTTAGTGATTTCATTGGACAACCTTGGATGTTTTTTGACTGACTCTTTCCTTTGTCAAAATATACTCCCATGTTTCCATTTGTTGTGAGTTGGCACTTTGTCGACCTTTGCGTCTCGCATGAACCCCAAACATTTTAATTGTTACCCATTTCATTGCACATGTTGCTCTTTTGGCTTAAATCACTGGCCTTGTCATTCCCTGACCTACGACAATTGTCGTGTTGGCTAAATCCTATCTTGTGCAATTGGAAAGCTTGGTGGCAAATTTTGAAATCATTTCTATACTTGTTATGACCTGATTGACTCGATAAGAAGGAGGGTAAAACAAAGTGTGAAGAATAAAGAGAAAGGAAAATACTATTCCTAACAAGAAACCTACAGACGAATGACCTAACGGATTTTGAATACCGACTCTAGCGACCTTGACATGAACTTTTGGCCTTCTCCGTATAGCAAAGTTGATGTTCAACTCCTGTTGCAAAGTTCTGCTGTGAAACCGGTCTTCAATACTTCATTTCTTTGATCCGATCCTTAGTCGACTTGCAGCGCCCGTAGGGTTTTCGCCAACAAGCCTCTCTCATTTGATCTTTCTTTCTCTCAACTCACCGTCGCCTTACGGTGCTCGTGCGGGTTTTCACCGATAAGACTCTCTCATTTTGACTTCTCTCATCTTGGAGTCTCGTGGTGGTTTGAGTTCTTCATTCTCCTTTGTTCGGACTGAAGTGTTGCCCCTGATGTGATTGTCATTTCTTGAAGATTGATCGGAAGGTCTTCCTTTGGACCGTAATGCAGGCTTTTGAAAAGGATATAAAGGCTCAAAAACATTTCATCGTGGGTTAAAATTACAACTTTCGGAATCTTATTTATTCAACAAACATAACTTCTGCCCCAGTTTCCTTTTTGGGGGATTTTTTTTTGATTTTTCCTTTATTGTGACTGAACCTTAGTGAGGCTGCCTACGTACCCTTTCGGGATCAAGTCAAACGTAGTTCAGATCATAAGATCGCTTCCTTGTTGCGATTTGACTTCTCCCGATTTTTTTTCTTTTCTTTTTCTTTTTCTATTCTTTTTCTTCTCTTTTTTTTCTTTTGTTTCTCGCTCAATCCTCAATTTTTGTTGTTGATTCCGAAAGAGGGATATGAAAGAAAATATAATATGGCTCAAATGGGTAGCAATGGACGAAGTGTTTGGATAGCCGAACGAAATGCCTTCGTCATTCCAATCTTCAAAACCTACCAAGTACAAACTACACGGTCAAACACCTTTGATTGATTCACATTTTTGCCTTCTGTATTTGACGATTCTCGGTGCCATTGGGCAACAATCTCGATACCACGAATGGTTCCTTAGCTTTGGGGTATTTTTGCCTTTGGCTTTAAACTGATGATGCATTTCCAAGGCATTTCTTTATGTTGCGCTTTCCCCAATGTTCACTTGATTCCGACTTCACAGTATTCCAATATGTTTTTATTTCTTCCGAGTATCATTACATCTTTAACATTGTTTCATTGACTTTTTAAAATCAGGCTTAGAATTATGTGCATGTCATGTTGCTAAAACCAGTATGAGAAGAATTGCAAAGTGATCAGAAATGGAATGACTAGGAATGATGGGAAACAAAGAGTTGTATTAAACTGATGGATTGAAACAACAAGATGAACAACAAAATGAACAGACTAGACTAGAATTACAAACCTAGACGGCACTAAACAATTTTATTACTAAACAAAGCAACGTGAAAAATATAAGGGTTTTGACTCTCAAGACAACGTCCGGATTACAACCCTGAAATAACCCGGGTAACAGAAACGACACCAAAATAAAACTACCAAAACTCCAAGAGTTGAGCACCTTCCCAATTGACAAGCATAGCATCTTAACCATTGTATTCTGCATTAAGATCGCTTTCTATTTCAATATCCTTGGCTTCCAAAGAAAAATCTCTTCACCCTCGTCATCGGGCATCGTCCCCACAAAATGCGCAACGTCACATGCAGGTAGAGGATTCTGTGTAATGTTCAGGGTGCCAGTGTCTTGGACCGCAATCATTCCTACCTGAATCATTCTTTCTATTTCCTCTTTCAAATTCCAATATCTTTCAACGTCATGCCCCTGAGCATTGGAGTGGTATACACATCGTGCAGTAGGATCGAAGCTTCTTGCAAGAGGATTTGGAATACATCTGGCGAGCGACTTAATCAAGCCAACATGATTCAACCTTTCGAACAAACTCGCATAAGATTCTCCGATAGGGGTGAAAGCCTTTTCTCGCTTCAGCAACCTTTCCTCCCTAAACGCCTTGTTTGGCCTGAAACCTGACCCGGGGGTTTCCGGTATGTTTGTGGGGGTCGGTAGGCTTTTTGTGGAATTGGGTACATGGAAGGTGAAGTACGATTTTGGGTGCCCCGGAGAGAGTAGTGGGGTTGGGGATGGAAGTAGTGTTGGGAAAGCATAGCTGGGGGACGAGTAATTGAGCTACTCGAGTGGCTAGAAAGGCTGCGATAGGCAGGTATATTTGGCATCGGGTTCAGTGTAAGGACCGGGTCCATGAAACTAGGTGGTGGCAGGGGTGGTGCTTTTCCATCCATCCATGCCCGATACATTTCAACCACGTGTTGTCTTAATATTTTGACTTCTTCTACTAACATGTGGTTCCGTTCAACCAGCTGTTGTCGGGTACCGGTACCAACCCACTCAGTCTTGAGATTCTCTGCCATTGTCCTCCGACCTTGTATTATAGGGAAGAGTTATTTTGGAACCACAACCAACCACCTTTCTGAAAATGGACACAACAAAACGAAGCCAGCATGTCAGCATTAAGGTATCCCGCTTATTGATTATTTTTTTTTATTTTCTGCTATTTTCTTTTCATTTTCCCTTTTTGTGGTTTTTTCATTTTTTCCTTTTTTTTTCTTTTTGTAGTCTTTCATTTTTTTTTTGGTTATGGAAATGGATATGGTCGAATCCTATGTGGATTGCCTACGTATCATGACCCCGCATGAATCAGACCGAGCGTAGTTCTTGCAAATTAATGCAAGAAATAAAGAGATGTTTATTTGATTTTTTTTTCTTTGAAGGAAAATTATAGAAGCCAATTCCGACTACAAACTTGTGTAGGAGATTTCTACAAAAATAAGAATATTTTTGGTGTCAATTATGACTATTTCTACAAAATTGGCCACATAATGGCTTATTTGACAAAATGACTATTTTTGCAAAATTTATTTAAGAAAGATAAACTAGAATTTTTTTTTATCCTGTGGCTCATGGGGCATCGTTCGGCATCACCATAAACCAACACAAGACTATTTTTCAAAAATTGGCCATGTAATGGCTTATTTAGACAAAGTGGCTCTTTTTGCAAAATTTTATTTAAGAAGATGCAAATTCAAAATTTTATCCTGGGGCCTATGGGGCATCGTTCAGCACCGACACAGGCCAACACAAGACTGAGGAAGTTAAAATACAAAAATGTGGCTATTTCAGCAAAATCGGCCATGTAATGGCTTATTTGATAAAGTATTTATTTTTTGTCAAATTGAGTGATGACTCAAACTTGATTTTTCGGATACGGCCTTTCGATATTTCCGCGAGGGAATATTTCAAGGTTGTGCCCAAAAATTATTTACAAAAGACTCAAAGTGGCTATTCTTGCAAAAACGGCGTTCCGGCGTCCTTTTGCGGGACATTCGGCTTGTTTGAAACAAGAATAGCATCACTCGACTTATTTATAACAAAAATCAAAATTTGACATTTTTTGGTTATTTTTTGCAAAAGGGGTGTGAACTCGGACTTGATTTTTGCGGCTATGGCCTTGCAACATTTCCACAAGGAATATTTCAAGGTTGTGCCCGCAAATTATTAAAAATGTTTCAAAGTGGCTATTTTTGCAAAAACAGCCTTCCGGCGTCCTTTCAGAACATTCGACTATTTGCAAAAACGGTATCACTTTGATTTTATTGACAAAATTAAACACACACATTTTTTTTATTTTTTAAAAGGGGTGGCCTTTCAACATTTCCACATGGAATATTTCGAGGCCATTATTCAAAAAGAAAAAAAAGAAAAGTCTCAAAGTGGCCATTTTTGCAAAAACAGCCTTCCGGCGTCCTTTCGGAACATTCGGCTATTTTCAAAAACGACATCACTTTGATTTTATTGACACAAACACACACATTTTTTTTGATTTTTTGAAAGGGGGTGGTTGGACCCGATGAGGGTTGCCTACGTATCCCACCTAATGGCGAGAATCAAACCTGCGTAGTTCGGTCAGATTATTTGACCAATTATTTCAAAAATGTTCCACCTATTTTTTTTTCAAATTTTCAAATTTCCCATGTACCTATTTTCTACAAATTAATTTCCTCTCTCTCTTTTTCCTTTTCAACAATTTTTCTATCCTCGGGATTTCCGCCGGTCCGCATAACGATCAAGGACAATAAAATGCAACACATAGCATGCTCGGCCTTTTCAATACCGGGTCACCTGTCCTAGACGGACCCAACCCCTGTGTTGAGTCCCCTAAGTCAAATATGATGCAAATAATCGTCCTAGACCTATGTCCAAAATCTTACGGTTTCATAGATTGCTAGACCGTGTACCCGAGCGGACAACTCGAATCGAGGAGGGGGCTACGTACCGGTGACCCGCGGAGTCAATCGGCTTTGTAACTTATCCGGCCTCTGTTTTCTTAATTTAGGGTGACTTTTAACAGAAAGGGGAGTCTCAACCAGTAAGCACATCCCCGGGGGAGAAGAGAGAAGGGTTTTCGGCATAATTTTATATATACAATTCACATAATATCAAAGCGATAAAGCACATAGCATGTTGTTCAAATCATATAATAAAGTCAAACAAAAACGCAAACGGCAGTTCTAAGGAGCTCGAGTTCTTAAACCCTGAAATCGAAATTCAGGGTTGGTTCCCCAGCAGAGTCGCCAGAGCTGTCACACCTCCTTTTTACTACCCCAACACACTTAAATGCGTATAAATACACTTGTAGGGTATACCCCGACGTTCAATTACCCGAAACGGATAAAATAACGTAAGGGAAGGAGTTTTTCCAATTAAAGGACAATCGGTTCGGGATTTTATTGAGATTAATCAGAGTCGCCACTTGGGAATGACAATGGTGTCCCAAGTCACCGGTTAATCCCGAATCCGAGGAATTTTGACTCATAAAAATGTCTGCGAAGCAAAGATCCGGATAAGGAACTCTGTTAACCCGGGAGAAGGTGTTAGGCATTCCCGAGTTCCGTGGTTTTAGCACGGTCGCTCCACTGTCGTTCTTGACTTTTGTTTGACTCAATTATAGATTTTAACAACATAATGTGTTTTTACGTTAAATATTATTTTTAGGAATTTGCGGTATTGCGAAAACACGCCTCGAGTCATACCGCAACCAGTACGCCTATGACTTTTGGTGTATTTCGGCTTTACCGAGATTTGGATTTGAGTCGCACCAAGTGCACACTCGTTCAATGGAAAGTATATTAAAATCGTGCCCTAAATGATGTCTATCGGCTTTTAATTGTTTTGGGTAAGACTATGGAATTAGCTATATAGTCTTCCCGAGTCTAGTTATGTTAAACCATTACTAAATGGGGGGCCCGCTTATTTTAAATCGGGCGAGGCTCGTCCCAATTTAATTTATTAAAGTCCAATCCTACTTTGTGTGTACTACATTTGCTATATTGTTTTTGCCTTAATCGATTTCGTAACATCAAACATTCCAGGCCTGTCGCAATTTGTGTATTTTGTGCGGCGAGGCTCATCTCACTTTTATTAACAATATAATTCTAAAATGACTACATTTCCTATTTTTTTAGTTTTTATAAATAAAGAAATCTCACAATTAATTTAGAAATTAAAAATGCAATACTTATCTTATTTATGACAAAAAAATTGATGAAACAGATTTTAATCTATGTTTAAACAAATTTTTAAAATTCGAAATTGTTTTATTTATTATTTTATTATTATTATTATTATTTTATTTTGTTAAATACAAAATTTCACAACTTAATAATAAAAGAAGCTAATTTAGAAGAATATTAAAAACTTGAATAAATAAAAGAAAAACCAATAAAAATCATTTATTCAAAAACTATCAAAATTATAACAATTAAAGCTTATATGGTAAAAATCATTTTTTATTTCAAATTGTTCAAAACTAAGCTTATTTTTTAGAAAAACAGCAATTATAAATTGACTATAATTTTATTTAAATTCGTTTTTTATAAACTAAAAAAAAATATATTTTATTTGTTATATTTAGATAAATGTTTAATAAAATAAACATTACTTAAATAAATATAAAAATAAAAGTGCAAAATCGACAACTAATATATATATATATATATACAAACTAAACCAATTATCTTACAACTAACTTAAACTCAGTTTTTTTAATTTTTTATTATTTTTGAATTAAACCCTTACTGTTAACTATTTACAACTATTTACCAAAATCAAAATCAATCTTAATTATTTACACCTATATTTTGAGATGGTTAAACTTGAAAAGAAACAATTCTTGTGTTATTGAAAAATTCAAATCGTACCTAAATGCCTAATTTACGCAAAAATAATTAAAATTCACATTTTTATTGAATTTAACTACATGTTAACAACTTAATTTATTAAAGACAATATTAAAGAAGTTCTAATTAATTTGATTAACAAAAGAGTAATTCATTCTTCCTTTTATTTACTAAATGATTTGAACATTAATAAACAGATTCATAATTATACTATTTAATAACCATTTTTAGAAGTGAATTATTATTACTACAAGAAGGCTTAATTATTTAAAGTTATCACAAAAACTTATAGAATATTAATATGGAATTTATTAAAACATAATCTGTAAAAGAAGATAGAAATAGAAACTATTTAATATTTCAACAAAATTCTCATCTTTCTCATATATTCATCTTATCATTTAAACATGATTAGATATGTACCTGATATTGGAAATAAAAGAAATCCCGGGGATCAACATAGCAAATAACAACACAGCAATATCACAGCAACAGCAGTACAATCAAGAATACCAGTATCCGGATTTAAGCAATAAGAATCAACATCCCATAATTGAGTTTCAAAATAAGACTTTGTAAAATAAAAACTAACACTCTTTTTTTTTAGATTTTTTTTTTCGTTTTTTTTTTGTTTTTCTTTTGTTTTGTTTTTCTTTTGTTCACTATTTGGTAATTCTCTTAAGATTTTTCAGATTTTTGCTCTCTAGAATTTTTCTTCCTCCTTCATCCCCTAAATGAAATATGATTCTAACTTATATACACAAGACTCAAGGTCCCCTTTTAATTAAAAATAAACCATTATTAATTAAAAAAACTAAAAGTAAGACTTCCACTTTCTTTTTATTTTAATCCCACTTTTAATTCCACTATGTTATGTTTTATTCTCCATTATATATATTCTATTAATACTTTTATTACCACTATCTTTTGTTTTGTCTTCCACTTTAATTTAACAATAATTAAATAACTAATGGACAAAAATAACTTTAATTCAAATAATTGACTACAAATTAAATGACCAAAATAACCCCAAAATTATTAAAATTTACTACTATACCCTTTCAGCTATAACCAATTCACCTAAATCAAACAACCAAAATATAGTAAATTTAACCAATTCTTAAACAATTTTAAACAACCATTCTAACAATCTTGAAGAACAACCAAGAACAATATGATCTTTAACAACAAAAATTTCAGATTTACAATGACAACAAACAAGTAACTTCAAATCACTTAAACTTAACATATCAAACAAACTATTTTAATTCTACAATTAAAATCCGAATTTAGAATTAAGCAAAATAATGAACCAAATTTAGTCTACTAAACTCAATAATCATCTAATATTCAAATTAAATCTACCAACATTACAACCAAGATTTAAGAAGCAAAATGATTGAACTATAACATTTCTATATTAACAACTTAACAAAACACATGATTAAAGTATGAAAAATGAAGAAATAATCAAGAACATGATGAACAACAAAAGAAACAAAATCAACCATATACTATCTAAATCCGAAAATATACAAAATATATATATATATACACTTATATACTACCCGAAATATATAACTTATATGTATATAACACTTATAGCCCCATATATATACTACCCGAAATCAACCACATATATACACTTATACCCCCATATATGTATATATATATATATATATATATATATATATATATATATATATATATATATATATATATATATATATATATATATATATATATGTATCAGACTGCATGCTGCAATAGTATATATGTGGATCAGACTACACGCCGCAGTATCATAGCGCTTGAGCTGATAATAAAAATGATATATATATATATAAACATATATACTACCCGAAAAGCAAAATATATGTATATAAATATATAATATCCGAAAAAAAACCAATATATATATACATATATATATATATATATATATATATATATATATATATATATATATATATATATATATATATATATATATATATCTGTCCAAAAAAACAAAAATATATTTATATACATATAATATAGTCATATATACATATATATACAGAAAGTATACATAGATATACATAGTATATACATTCGCCGGAAAAATAAAAATGAAAGAAAGATGAAGAAGAAGAGCTCGGGACATGCTTGACAACAACAACAACCATGGCGACTGGAGCTCGGCAGCCATGGATGGGCTGGAGCTCGGCGATAATGGAGCATGGTCGTGTCTTCTCGGATAGAAGACGACGCAGCAGTCATGGTGAGCCGCTGCTCGTCGTCGGCAGTGAGCCATGAGATGCTGCTCGTCGTGGCAGCGAGGTCGGGGACGACGGGGAGGGGTGTTGGGGCTGTGGCCGGCCATGGTGGTCGTGGGGAAAGAGGTGAAGAAGAAGAAGGAACAAGAAAGAATAGTAAGGTGGAGGCTAGGTCTAGGGTTTTTAGTCTTTGTTTTTGGGTAGTGTAAAAATGAAGATAAAAAAAAATAAGGGGTAGGACTTGTTTGGTCAGATTTGGGGGGGTTTAGATTGGGCTTGGGGTTTTGGGTTGGGTAGAATTGATTTGGGCTTGGGGTTACTTAAAAAATTTGGCCCAATTTCGAATTTCCTTCTATTTTTGTTCTTTTTTTATTATTAATTAATAAAAGAAATGCTAAGATTAAATTACAAAAACCAAAATTATCTTAAAATACTAATTAACTCCCAATAATAATTATCACACAAAATTAAATATTAATTAAAATAAAATTGCATAATTTGGACTTTAAATGCTAAAAATGCAAAAAATACATATTTTTTTGTGATTTTTCATTTTCGTAAAACAAACTTAATTATTCTTAATTGTAAACTTGAATTTTATATACAAATTCAACATATTTTTTATATTTTATTTATTTAAACAAATAAATATGCACAGATAAATGCAAACAATTCAAGAAAAATAACACAAAATTCACAAATATTGCAAACAACACAAAACTCTTTTATTTTGAATTTTTGGGAGTAATTCTCATATAGGGCAAAAATCACGTGCTCACAATTCCCATGATAACAAACTTAATTCTTGCTCAGTATCGAGAATCATCAATTAAAACATCCATAGTATCATATAAGAACACAACAAAATCAATTTATGAATCACGGTAATGCTCAACATCATTGTATAGATACTCGTCACCATGCCTATACGTCATACTCAATAAGAAGCACGTAGCAAATATGACTCAAATCCTAATCCCTCGAGCTAATGTTAGATCGAACACTTACCTCGAACTTCCACGGCCAACTCAATCCTCAAACAACGCATTTCTTTTTGAATTTGACTCCAAATCAATTGTATCTATACATAATCGACTTCATAACATCAATAAACGCTAAACAATCCAATTCCAATGCTTAATTATGGCTTTCTAACCATTCATCCCAAAAAGTAAAAAATTGACACTGGGCCCGCTTGGCCAAAACATGAGGTTCAGACCAAAACCCGATCACCTATTCACCTACAAACCCGAATATACAATTTATTTTGAAATCCGACCCCAAACCGAGGTCAAATTCCCAAATTATCAAAAAGCCCCAATTCTACCCAAATCCCTAATTTTTCTACCATTAATTATATATTTTAGGCCTAGAAATCTAGTGGGTGTTGATAAAAATGGAAGAAAACAAGTCAAAGATTACTTACTCAAGAGGTTATGGTGATGAAGTTCTTTAAAAATCCTCCAAGAGGTGTGGTGACGAAGATGTTTGTGAGAAGTAATAAAAATCCCGTAATGTGTTCAGTTTTCGAAACTTAAAATAACTGGGCAAAATTGTTTATCGCATTCGCGACAGGTTCATCACGTTCTTGATGGGTTAGGCTTGCTAGGCCTTCGCATTCGCGGAAGACGGCTTGTGTTCGCGGAGAAGTCACCCCTCGAGCCTTCGCGTTCGCGTCCATGTGGTTGCCTTTTATTTCCCCTCCCCTGCCAAGCTCAATTGGCTTCTGCGTCCAGGACTGCGTTCGCGAAGGGAAGACTCCCCTCCCCCCAACACATCGTGTTCGCGTAGAAGGAATTTCCTTCAACATAACTAACACGTCGCTTTCGCGAGGGTCCTCCCGCGACTGCAAAGAAGAAAGTGTCAGCACACCAGTAAATGGAAAAACTTGCAACTTCTTGAGTTCCAAAAACATTTCGAAACATATCCGAAACCCACTCGAGCCCATGGGGCTCCAAACCAAACATACGTACTACCTCAAAAATATCATACGAACTTATCCGTGCGATCAAATCGCCAAACTAACATCGTTAACAACAAATTAAACCTTTGAATCAATGATATATTTCAAAATTATTATAACATCAAATTTTGCAATTAAGGCTCAAATCACGTCAAACAGATTCCGTTTCTTACCAAACTTCACAAAATTATCCTAAATCATATATAAGACCTGTACCGGAAGCCAGAACCAAATACATGTCTCATACCAACATGTTCTAATCAAAATTTCTTTTCCAAATCCTTTATAGATTTTTAGAAAATAATTTTCTTTAAAAATTTATTTCTCGGGCTTGGGACCTCGGAATTCAATTCTGAGCATACGCCCAAGTCCTATATTTTCCTACGAACCCTCGGGGACCGTAAACTCACTGGTCCCAAAATATTGACCAAAGTCAACTTAAATGCATTTTAAGTCAAAATTTCAATATTTCATAGATTGTTTTACATAACTGCTTTCCGGCTACACGTTCAGACTGCGCATGCAAATCTAGGTGAAGATAAAAGAGGTTTTTATGTTTCGGAACACAAAATTCATTTTAAATACAAGTGATGACCCAAAAGGTCATCACAAGAATATGCTTAGTAAATTGTGGTAGTTACTCGGGAGAGAGTTACGACAGTCATAACGCTTATGATCGGTAGAGATTACTTGGGCGAATTTATAAAAAACGTAGCGGGGAGGATTTCGAAAATAGCGGAAATTATAACTCTAGATCTCCTTAATCTTTTCTCCAACTCGTAGTACTTTAGTTGTTAATCTACTACTTTAATTAGTTAGTTAATTAGATACAATAATCTTAATATCTTTAACATAATAATTGTTCGAGCTTGTCTTTTTAGCAATATTAAATAGTTGTAGCTAAGTCGTAGTTCTCTATGGGATTCGACTCCGCACTTGTAAATCGGATTATATTTGTAACGGCCGCTTAGTTCTTTTTATAAAGTATAGTTGGGCGTGATCATTCAGTAATGAAAAGAACGAGATACCCGCAATAGACTAGAGATCATGGCGTGAATTTCAAAATTGATTGG
Source organism: Nicotiana noctiflora (assembly GCA_032618575.1). Lineage (NCBI taxonomy): Eukaryota > Viridiplantae > Streptophyta > Magnoliopsida > Solanales > Solanaceae > Nicotiana > Nicotiana noctiflora. The sequence goes on along the minus strand of JASVEL010007927.1, from coordinate 15,689 downwards.
TCTTTAGCTGTTAATCAGTTGTCAAATATGATTTCCTACTATAATTAGAAATGTATCTTATTTAGGACTCCCCTATTATATAAAGAAGGATCCCTTCTATTTGTAAGGGTTATTATTGCCCACTGATAAGAAAATATACGCTCATTACTTCCTTGCTATTCAGTTACTGTTCACCAGAGTTACTTTGTCATTTGTTACTCCTATTATCACACCTCGAGACTACCATATGTCGAGATCGAGATTTGGCTTGCATACTGATTTAATTTATTGTATTCTCTAATTTACCTATTTAATTCCATGTTTATCAATTGGTATTGGATTGAATTACATATCCTTAAAACCACAATATAAGTTTAATTTTTACTCGATTTTTGGGGTAAGCAATTTTCCTTTAAAACAAGAAACCTCAAATAAAGGTGATGGAGGTGGTAAACACCCTTTGATCCTTAATTACCAGAGATTTCATGTTCGAATTTTGGACATGCAATCATTTTTGTTAGGAATTATTTCTCCTATACGTGCAAAATAGCTAAAATACGAGTATCGAATATCGGGTAGAATAAAAAAGCAAACGAAATGTAACACCATAAGAAAGCTAAGGAGAAGAAAAAGCAAATTATAAAAGTAAATAAACCAACAAAGATACGCACAAAGAGTCAAAAAAGCATACAAGGCTAATTGGATAGACGTGTATCACAAGCCAGTAATGGTGCGCCGCTCCAAGTCAATAAAGAGTTTCTCTCCATATTATCAATTTATATAATTCCTTAATGAATGGACTGTTGTAAAATAAAAGCAATGCAGTAAAATGTAAATAAGAAGAGATAGAAAGAAAGGAGAAGAGTTTTGTTCTTTCACTTTGGTGTATTTTTACATTGCAATTACATGGCCTTTTATAGGCATAAAAAGCAAAGAAGATTGACATAAAATAGAAGATTTAATCTTTCAATTATTCACAACATGGGCATCCAATGTAGTATCCAATGTAGCATCCAATGTTGTAAAATTATTCATAACACTCCCCCTTGGATGTCCATGTAACATAATGTGTCTCACTAAGAACTTACAAAAAAAATTGGGATGTACATAGTTATTTATAATATACATTGCTTGTTGCCTCATTAAAAACCTTACTAAGGAAAACCCAGTGGGACAAAACCTTGGTTAAGGAAAAGAGTGCAGCATGTACTTACTCCCCCTGATGAAAAATCACTTAATGTTTCGAAGACGACGCATTCCAATCTTATATATCAACTTTTCAAATATTGAGGTTGGTAATGCCTTAGTGAACAGATCAGCCAAATTATCACTTGAACGAACTTGTTGTACATCTATTTCACCACTCTTCTGAAGATCATGAGTGAAAAAGAATTTTAGTGAAATGTGTTTTGTTCGATCTCCTTTGATATATCCTCCTTTCAATTGAGCTATGCATGCAGCATTGCCTTCATACAATATTGTTGGAATATTCTCTTTCGAAGAAAGACCACATGTTCGCTGAATGTGTTGAGTTATAGATCTTAACCAAATGCATTCTCGACTTGCTTCATGAATGGCTATTATCTCTGCATGATTTGAAGAAGTAGCAACCATAGTTTGTTTTGTCGAACGCCATGATATGGTTGTACCTCCACTTGTAAATAAATAGCATGTCTGAGATCGACCTTTGTGTGGATCAGACAAATATCCTACATCTGCATAACCAATCAATGATGGCTTGGATTCATTTGAATAAAATAAACCCATATCAATGGTCCCTTTGAGGTATCTAAATATATGTTTAATACCATTCCGGTGTCTTTGTGTTGGCGAAGTACTAAATCTTGCCAATAAGCTTACCGAGAAAGCTATATCTGGTCGGGAATTATTAGCAAGATACATTAATGCCCCAATTGCACTAAGATATGGTACTTCGGCACCAAGAAGCTCTTCTTCATTTTCATGAGGTCGGAATGGATCTTTCTTTATATCAAGTGATCTTACAACCATCGGGGTACTCAATGGATGTGCTTTATCCATATAGAATCGCTTTAAAATCTTTTCGGTGTATGTTGATTGATGGACAAATATTCCATCTTTCATATACTCAATTTGTAGACCAAGACAAAATTTTGTCTTTCCAAGATCTTTCATTTCAAATTCTTTCTTCAAACAGTCTACTGTTTTTGGAAGCTCCCAGGAGTTCCAATGATATTTAAATCATCAACATATACGGCGATTATAACAAATTCAGATCCAGACCTTTTTATAAAGACACAGGGACAAATTGGATCATTCTTGTACCCTTCTTTCAACAAGTATTCACTCAGACGATTGTACCACATACGACCTGATTGTTTCAATTCGTACAAAGATTTCTGAAGCTTTATTGAACAAGTTTCTTGAAAACTTTTATATGCTTCTGGCACTTTAAATCCCTCAGGTACTTTCATAAAAATTTCGTTGTCTAATGATCCATACAAATAGGATGTAACAACATCCATTAGATGCATATCAAGTTTTTCTTGCACTGCCATATTTATGAGATACCTGAAGGTGATAGCATCCACTACAGGAGAATATGTCTCCATATAATCAATTCCAGGCCTTTGGGAAAACCCTTGTGCCACAAGTCGTGCTTTATATCTAACGACTTCATTTTTATCATTTCGTTTTCGCACAAAAACCCATTTATACCCTACTGGCTTTATGCCTTCGGGCGTTCGAACTATGGGTCCGAAGACTTCACGTTTTCCAAGTGAAGTTAACTCTGCCTGGATAGCATCTTTCCATTTTGGCCAATCATTTCTCTGTCTACATTCATTGACAGATTTTGGTTCAAGATCCTCATCTTGTTGCATTATTTCAATAGCAACATTATAAGCAAAAATGTTATCGATAACAATATTATTTCGGTTCCATCTTTTCCCGGTTGAGACGTAACTTATTGATATCTCTTCATTTTTATTATTTTCAGGTACCTGGACCTCCCCCAAGGTCTTATCATTTGTTACATCTTGGGGCTCTTCTTGAGCCATTACCTCTGTGTTATGTTTACTTTGATCACTTGCTCCTTTTCTTCTTCGAGGATTTTTGTCTTTAGAACCGATTGGTCTACCACGTTTCAAGCAAGGCTTAGGCTCATTTGCTTTAATTAATTATCCTTCCGGGATATCAACTCGAATTGGAGCATTAACAGCTGGAATATATGACTTAGTCACCCTTGGTAGGTTAGTGAATGCATCCGGCAATTGATTTGCAATATTTTGCAAATGAATAATCTTTTGAACCTCTTGCTCACATTGATTTGTTCGAGGATCTAAATGAGACAGTGATAATGCATTCCAATCTATCTTCATTTTCAGCTGCTTATTTTCTCCCCTTAATGTTGGATATACTGATTCATCAAAATGGCAATCAGAAAATCTTGCCGTAAATAAATCTCCAGTCATTGGCTCTAGATATTTTATAATAGAAGGAGATTCATATCCAACATATATCCCCAACCTTCTTTGGGGACCCATCTTTGTGCATTGTGGTGGAGCAATTGGAACATATGTCGCACAACCAAAGATCCTAAGATGGGAAATATTTGGCTCCTGACCAAAAGCCAACTGCAATGGGGAGACTTTATGATAACTTGTGGGCCTTATCCGCACAAGTGATGCTGCGTGCAAAATAGCATGACCCCATACTGAAATGGGAAGTTTTGTTCTCATAAGCATTGGTCTAGCAATTAATTGGAGGTGTTTGATCAATGATTCTGCTAGACCATTTTGTGTATGAACATGAGCAACCGGATGCTCAATTGTTATCCCAGTTGAAATACAATAATCATTAAAGGCTTGGGATGTAAACTCACCAGCATTATCAAGACGAATTGTCTTAATTGCATAATCTGGAAATTGTGCTCTTAACTTTATTATTTGAGCCAACAATCTCGCAAATGCCATATTGCGAGTTGATAGTAAACACACATGTGACCATCTTGTAGATGCATCTACCAAAACCATATAATATTTGAATGGTCCACATGGAGGGTGAATGGGCCCACATATATCACCCTGTATACATTCCAGAAATGCGGGGGATTCCATCTTAACTTTAATAGTTGATGGTCTAATAATTAATTTTCCTTGAGAACATGCAGCACAAGAGAATTCCTTAAATTGAAGAATCTTTTGGTTCTTCATTGCATGTCCATGTGAATTCTCAATTATTTTACGCATCATATTAGAACCAGGATGGCCCAATCGATCATGCCAAATAATAAAATTATCTTGATTAGTAAACTTCTCATTTACTACGGCATGTGTTTCAATCCTGCTAATACTTGTATAGTACAAGCCGGAGGAAAGAGCAGGTAACATTTCAAGCACATATTTCTTACCGGACATTATTGTAGTAATATAAAGATATTCAATCTTTTCATTATTGGTAGTCTCAATATGATAGCCATTTTGGCGAATATCTTTGAAACTTAATAAGTTTCTTTGAGATTTACTACAATATAGTGCTTCATCAATAGCCAAATTTGTTCCTCCTGGTAGTAATAAATTAGCTCTTCCAGAACCTTCAATTAATCTTGTACTACCGGATATTGTATTAACATCCGCTTCTTTCATTACCAAATAAGAGAAATATCTCTTATCTTTTATAATAGTGTGTGTTGTAGCACTATCCAGAAGACATATATCATCTTTATTAATCTTGAGTCCAACTGAAGATTGGGGAATGTTCATATTCTTCATAAAAAAAAGGACAAATAATACATTATAAGAAATATGAAAGTCAAGCAAAAAAAAAACATTAAGAAATACATTAGGAAAAACTAGCAACACATGATGCATTAGGAAAATACACTCAAGAAAAATAAACTAGTTGCAAACATAAAAATAACAACTTTTATAGCTTCATTCCCCAGTAAGATGATTAGTTCTTCATTCAATATCCTCAAAGAAGTCTCCAACTTCTAAATGAGTAATATTTGTTAGGCCTTCAAAATCATCATCTTTATATGCAATATGTGCCTTAGAATCATATTTATTTGAGGGACCTGCTTCATCATCATTATTTTGAAAGGTCAAGTGTGCCTCCACATTATTTTCCCTTTTCTTGAGAGAGGCTTGATAAAGTTTAACAAAATGCTATGGCGTACGACAAATGCGTGCCCAATGACCTCTCATACCACATCGGTGACACATACTAGCTTTACCTTTTGAATGATTAATTTGAGAACCCTTATTGTTCTCCAATTTATTTCCACCATAATGACGATAATTGTTTCGCCCCTGCCACGTCCACGTTTACGACCATGTCCACGACCACAGTAATTATTTTGTTTTCTTTCAAACCCTATCATATGTTGCTACAGCATTCACTTCCGGAAATGGAGCTGACCCAATGGGACGGGCTTCATGATTTTTCATTAACAGAGTATTATTCTGCTCAGCCACGAGTAGGCATGTGATTAACTCAGAATATTTCTTAAAACCTTTTTCACGGTATTGTTGTTGTAGCACCACATTTGAAGCGTGAAAAGTAGAAAATGTTTTTTCCAATAAGTCCTCATCTGTGATAGTGTCTCCACATAATTTTAATAGAGAACTTACTTTAAAGATAGCAGAATTATACTCACTTACGGTTTTAAAGTCTTGCAACCTTAAATGTATCCACTCATACCGAGCTTTTGGTAATACCGTAAGTTTTAGGTGGTCATATCGATCCTTTAAACTAATCCATAATTCAAGTGGATCTTTTACAGTTAAATATTCAGTTTTTAACCCTTCATGTAGATGATGACGAAGAAAAATCATGGCCTTCGCTTTATCTTGATTTGATGCTTCATTTCCTTGTATAATAGTATTTCCAAGACCTTTAGCGTCAAGGTGAATTTCAGCATCAAGAACCCATGATAAATAGTTCCTCCCGGTGATGTCAAGTGCAACAAATTTAAGTTTTGATAAGTTTGACATAGTGAAAACTATCATAAAAGATGAATAAGTTAGAGAAATAATTAAATAATTAATAATAACAAAACGATTTAGATAAAAGAAATAAAAATAGAACTATATCATGTTAACAATCTACTATTTTATTTATTTATTTTTTTTTATCATAAAGTAGAAGCTTTTCACTTTATATTATTGATATATATGTGTTAATAGAATTGAACGTGAGTAACATTATTTATGTCCCAATAAATATAAAGCAATTAAACTATAAAATTATTACTTATCAGTTCATTTCTCACTGTTAGAATATTTAAACAAATGGAAATGCAATTATTAGTAATGTGCATGAATTTAATTAGAAATTTAAATATCAAAGTAATGTTGACAACAAATAAGTGAAGTACTAAAATAAATACTCAACTTTGAACATGTTATTAGTTGTAGTGAATATATAATGTATACACAACGTACATATGCATACATGATAAACAAAAATGTGAAACAGACGAAAAAAAAAAAGGGAACAACAACATGAATTATGTAAATTATCAAATATTGCAAAGAAAAATTTTGGGTTGTAAGAGTTAAACATATGATATGTACTGCGATAAAAAAATTATTATAATGATACATACCTTAATCAAATATGGCTCAACTTAACGAGAGTTAAGAATAAAATTAGAGCTTCGTGCTGATAACGTGTTGTAAAATAAAAGCAATGCAATAAAATGTAAATAAGAAGAGATAGAAAGAAGGGAGAAGAGTTTTGTTCTTTCACTTTGGTGTATTTTTCCATTGCAATTACATGGCCTTTTATAGGCATAAAAAGCAAAGAAGATTGACATAAAATAGAAGATTTAATCTTTCAATTATTCACAACATGGGCATCCAATGTAGTATCCAATGTAGCATCCAATGTTGTAAAATTATTCATAACATGGACCAAATTCTACCTTTTCTTTTTCCAGGGGATATTTTTCCCTGCCGACCAAAGTTTAGCCAAAAAAATAAAAGTATAAACTAGACAAAAAGGATATAAAAGCTCCAATTTTAACTAAAGGGTCATCCATCTGCCCAAGTAAACGATTCAGAATATTTCTTGATTCAGACAATAGAGGAAAAAAGTGATAGCCTAGTGCACAAAAGTATTATGTATTTATGGGCTAGAGGTATAATTTAGACAGTCTACCTTATGAAAGTATTAGTTATTATTTTCAGTCTCGAACTGTGATTACATGTGGACAATTTATTCGTTGCTCCAAGACTCTCCTTCTAACAACATAGAGAAAAAAGTAGGAGTATAGAATTCCACTCTTTTGTACTGTTCAATCAGTTGATAGAAATAGGAAAAAACACTATCAAATGATGTGGTGCAGTGGATGAAAATACTTTTCCCATAACCAAAGGTCTCCTGGTACGGAAAAATCCTTGATACGGAGCAATTCCCCCCTAATGGGGGTCTATGCGCTACGAATCCGGATAGAGTAGGGCTCTAATGCGGATACCGAATACCGGATGAGAAAAAAAGAAAAGAAAAACCCCAAAAACAAATTAAGGCCACCTAATACAAAATTGAAAACAAAGTTACAGAGAAAGTGGTGTTTTGCTGGTACTATTGTAACAGACAACCCCAAAAAGAAGAAGCCATGATTATGACTGAACATTAAGTCCTCACTCCAAAGAAGAGAAGCTTCTTGTCTTCTTCAAGTTGTATTTCATATACTTTATTTGCACTACCACCTGGATTCAACCAGCTATAAGATGTCAATTTTATTGCATACATGACCACATTGAATATGCTCATAAAGGAAAGGCTAGGAATAAAATCTTCGCACCCTACCGGGACAATATTGGATATCGTCTCGCACCCAAGCATGTAGTTGTTGTTACATTTTTTAAAGGGTGTGAATGAGAAATGGAAGATGCACCTTTTGGATTGCACCTCTCCATAACAGGCACCATTTAAATTGCACCTCTCCATATCACCCTTCCTTTGTCTATAAATTTAGAGGTTTGGTCTCATATTTTAGATATAAAAAGTCAGATGGAAAAATCTGAAAATTTCTCCCATCTTTTTATATTGTTGCATTTTTTTCAAATAAACATAAGTGTCAAGTGTGATTTGCTCCGTCTGTTGAGTTCGCTGATGTCACGACCCCAAATCCGGTCGTGATGGCGCCCAACACATTGCTAAGCCAGCCTGACCAATCAATATAAACAACGGAGCTAGAAGCTCTCTTTTAGCCTATTTAAGCATATTAAATCACGAAGCAATAACGATGCAAATAACGAAAACAGGGAACCAAGTCCCATAATACATCAACTCCCATAGACCGCAGGGTCAAGAGTCATGAGCCTCTAAAGAACATAAGTGTAATAAAGTTTATAACAAACTCGGTGCGGAAAGGAAAGACAACAAGATAAGAAATGATAGCTAGAAGGGGAGTCAGGTCCTGCGGATGCTGCAGCTACCTCGACTATCCCGCACAATGCCTCCGAGCGGCTACCGAATCAGGTCTGCTGAGAGGTACCTGGATCTACACACAAGGTGCAGGGAGTAAAATGAGTACTGCCAGACTCAGTGGTAATAAACAAGGGTAAGACAACGTAGATAAGAAATCCACAGTAAAGCACAATGTAAAGCTATAACCAATACCCTGTAACAGTTCAATATCAACAGTAGAGAGCCAACAATACCAATAACAAGTATAACCGCTAGCAGGTGTAGCTAAATGCAATGCAATGCATGATATGACCGCTACGGCGCGTAGCCCGACTCCAATTTTTGGGTACCCGTGCTCGCCGTGGGGGTTCGGACTCGGAGGGGCTCCTACAGACCCAAGCACATCTCATAGAGATATTCCGGCGGCATGCGGTCCGATCCAACATATATCTCGTCGCGGCGCGCGGCCCGATCCACTACTAGTCGACTAATATGCAGATACAGCCTCGCAAGCTCAAAAGTAGTTTTTGAAAACTCTTTTTATCATTTTTCGGTTGGAAAACAGTAATATCAAGTTCCAGAGAGATTGGAATTAGCATAATAACAGAAATAGCGACGGACTAGTAGTAAACTAGCATGTCTATATGATAAGACAATGATAACGATCCTCGCGGGATCCAATAAGTGGCTCACGGCCCACATGTATACTCAACCGCCCGAGAAGGGGGTTCCTTGGCTCAAGGGTGGCCATTATCACAATATATATATATGCAACCATCCGAGAAGGAGGTTCGACGGAACGATCCTCGCGGGATCCAATAACTGGCTCACAGCCCACAATATACTCAACCGTCCAAGAAGGAGGTTCAACGGCTCGAGAATAGCCAATAATACAGTATCAACAAGTCGGACTAATATATAGTCTCCGGTTCATGATCGACCCCGCACTCTCAAGAGTGTGCGTGTCTCGCCGCTATACAGCGTCACAAAGTGGTATACCGGGGTTTCGAACCCGCTGGTCATCACCCGCATCTATTACTCACCTCAATACGGCGCGACGACTACTCCGCAATGCCCTTGCCACGAGAATCAAGCTCCGCACGCGTAGAATCTGATAAAATACAGTAAAAATACAACAATTTAGGCCAATGGGACGACACCCAATCAATACAACTCAATTTACATCAAAATTCCCAAAGTTGTCAAAACCCGAGCCCGGGCCCACATTCCGAAAATTTACGAAATTCACATTTCTGGAACCTTGTCTCGCCACGAGTCCATACATATAAAATTTACCAAAATCGGACTCCGTTTGCCCACTCAAATCGGTGTTTTTCTTCAATTTAGGCTTAGGGCTCAAACCCACATTTAATCTCCCATTTACAGAGAATTAACCAAGGATTTCATGTTAAAATGATGTAATTAAGCCACAAAACTTACCTCTAACGAAACCCCGATGATTTCCCAGCAATCTCCCGTCAATTTCTCCTCTTGGAACTCAAAAATGGGGTTTTTGGGTTAATGAACCCGTATGTGAAATGTTTCTGGTTTTAATTCACTGCCTGGGCCGTTTACACTATGCGATCGCATCCCATCCTTGCGATCGCGTAGAACAAATGATAGCTCGAAATAATTAAGGCTATGCGATCGCACTACCTCTCCGCGATCGCATAGAACATCTCACCCAGGCTCCAAATTACTACTATGCGATCGCAAACTGACCACGCGATCGCATAGAACAATAGACTTCTGAGGCACCCCGGATCATTTACCCTATGCGATCGCACAAGTTACCCTGCGATCGCAGAGTGCCAGGTTCCATACCTATGCGATCGCATCTCCTGTTACGCGATCGCATAGAACAACTCTGGGGCTCACTTCCATCCTTCTATGCGATCGCAATGACCCTATGCGATCGCATAGAGCATCCGTCTGCAACAAAACCAGCAGCCAAGCCAACAGCAGTTCAAAAATAGAAGAAATGGTCCGTTTGGACCCCCAAAATCAACCCGAGGCCCCCGGGACCCCAACGAAAACCACCAACATACCCCATAACACGTTTCAAACTTGTTCTAATCATAAAAACACCATCCTAAACATCAAAATCACCAATTACACACGGATTCAAGCCTAAATTCCTTAAAACTTTCCGAATTACGCATCCAATCAAAAACCCGACTAAACGACGTCCGAATGACCTGAAATTTTGCAGGCACATCCAAAATCACCTAACGGAGCTACTGCAACTGTCAGAATTTCATTCCGACCCCGGATCAAAATCTCACCTACCGTTCGGATTTCGCCAAAATTCAACCTTAGCCAATTCAAGCCTATTTCTACACCGGGCCTCCAAATTCAATTCCGATCGCTCCCCTAAGTCACAAATCACCTCCCGGAACTAACCGAATCATCGGAATCCGATTCCGAGCCCTCTAACCAAATAGTCAACTCCGGGTTGACTTTCCTTATTCAAGTTTCCTTCAAAAAGGCTATATGCCTCATTTTCAATCCAATTCACTCCTAACTCACCCGATAGACTCTAACACTGATATAAAATCATAAAACATGTAATTACAACATAACGGAGTGGTAATTCCCGTAACGACGGGCCGGGTCGTTACATTCTCCCCAACTTAAACAAACGCTCGTCCTCGAGCGGACTCGGAGTTGTACCAGAAGCAACCCAATAGCTGAATGACCTTACCAAGCATATATTCGGGCGATCATACGTCACCCTATCTCACGCAAGTCCGAAAACACCATATAGTCAAAATTTCACGGCCCATCTGAACCATAAATCACATTGTACTTTCTGAAATCATATACCAATTGCTAGTCCCATTCCTGTACTCAGGATACACTAGAATCCACTGCAATAAGCCATACTCACCACTCCGGGTGAGATCATATGATGTATCACACAACCCAATCACTCGAGACGATAGTCTCTAATCACAACAATTGGCCACAATCACCAAATACTAGCTGAAAACCTCTTTCATTAGATAGAGTCTTATTCCAACACCTCCATATCATGCCCACGGCAACCAGACACGCGATATATCGAACATCTCTCAGGTCAACCATTCATGAATCCATTTCACTTTTAACTGATACCACAACAGATTTCGGACCCAAATCTCGGTATTACCTTTCTAACCAACTAAAATCACATATACTCACATTCATTATTGGCTCCAACGACCATTTCGATTATAACACACCGTACTGGTGATAAGACACCTCAACACCGGCCTAAGCCACGACGAGCACAACATAGGCTCCAATAGAAACGTCTGCACACACTCGAATCATGACAGCTCAAATCATGACAACTGTCTCCAGCAAATAGAGCTGCAATTTAATCCCTCTATGCCATCATAATATAGAACTGAGATCGCGCCTCGTATTATAGAAATAAAGTACCTGAATCCTCCTCGAGAGGTCATAACATCACGTGGCCTTGCCACGATTCGTGATTCTATCCCAATATTATTACTCATGAAGCACCTCAAGCCACTAAGCTCAAAACGATCAGCCACGCACATATTTAGGTCTGAACCCAAGCAATCAATCTCACTCACGGTGAAACAATTAATGTATGCTATTAAATCCTGAAAGGACACAACCGATGTGCCATTCGCCAAGCGATACTCAAAACGGTCTTTTCCTCATAAGCGAGGAAGTATCGTATACCAGGTAGCATATAACTAACTATATTTTCACAATATTCTGTTGCGGCGTGCAACCGGCTCCAATGACATACCCGTGGCGGCGTGCCACCCGATCTAGATACCATACCTGTGGCGGCGTGCCACCCGATCCAAGTAACCCTCGTCAAATGAATACGCGTCGAGTCAAGTTGCTCATCATAATAAACATATATAGCCTCAAGTTTGGCCACGTGAAACGCATCTGACAACGTTTCTCAATACTGGAACTGAATCAATGGTAGATATCTCTACACTAACATCCGCCACTAAGGTCCAACTGACAAAGCAATGCCTACCAGCCGTCCGCTGGTCCTGTGTACAACTACTCTGTTGGAGCATACTCTGATGTTCTCTGCTACGCAATTTGTGCCATTTTCCGACATAGCCCATATCACATTAGTCTAGACGACCTGGCTTATGTCAACCAGTCTGAAATAAGGTATCATAACCCAAATTCATCATATCAAGCTAAGAGCTAAACGGTGCTAATACACACGATATACAACCACTGCATAGGCGGATTACGAGAACTTCCAGACTCTAACACATACATAACACAGGAATCACTATGCCTGATTTCGTACTTCACCGTGCGATTACATAACGCACCTCAAGCGTCTATTCATACCTCGAAAGCCATTCGGAAATTTCACTATGCCATCAACGACTCAATTATTACAGTCGATCCCACAAGAGAATACCACTATACCACTGGATATCATCAGTTTACATTACCTTGTCCTTTTTGGATCATATTCCCTGCCAAGTTAATAGAATAGCAGTACCATTTTCTAAATCATTAGAAATATCGATTCTTAATTCACCTGCAGCTGTCCGCGCTGCTCAAATAATTTTATTGACTTCCCATATATTATGAACTGATCTCAAAACCTAGAATATACCATTATCAACTTTCCATAACACATCGCGTATACCATACTAAGATAACATGGAAATTCTTATCCCTTTCCTACGCCGCAAACATCGACGCGCTCAACTAGTCAAGGACTTTTATGATCTCATATAGAGAAAACTCATTACACATTCCAAGCTTTGCATACCAACAGGAAATACACTCATTTTTCAAACCACATTAAAACACATCATAAACTCTTTCTCCCAATCACATTGCATAAGTTAAACTGCCAGGACTGAGTCCTTATACACATATTATACCCATATCGGGTTACACGACTGCTAACACTCAAAAGCTTTATTGCACAATATCTACAAGACTCATTACTTCAACCACATACCAAGAATTAGTCGTATTCTTTATCATACCGCTTCGGTTTATTAACAAGTTGTTCCATTTACCCAGTTTCCTTTCTGATTCATCTTTGATTTAATATTAGCCACTATTGTAGCACCATAACACATGAACTCATTCCACACGAGACTCGTACATAAGACCACACGGTCTGAGACATATAGGCCACTGAATACTCTCTCAATATTTCCAGAAGGATCACATCCTACAATACTTTATTTTGAAGAACCTCTTGCGATTTGAATTCGTTATCATTACCTTCCAATATGGATTACATAGAATCCCATCATTCACATAATATAACACAAGTACCGATCTCTTCTAACGAAACCACCATCTTTAGCCACATGCACAATTTTGAGACACCTGACTGTTACAAGTAAAATCTTGAACACCGTAAACAATTCTCGGGCGTCAGTCATCCTTATTCAGCTGTAATTCAACTGTCTTATTGAACAGAACCACTCGTGCCTTATTAGAATTCTGACACTGCAGATCATGATTACATACGGATACTATTAGCTATCACTCTTTTCTATACACCAAGCATTCCTTACCAACCTCGGTTCAAAATACCCTAGTATTTCTTCACATCTACGAAGCACCATAACCTTTATCAGAATTTTCCCAACATACTTAGAGACAGAATCAACATAGCACACAATAGTGCAATCAGGTTAATCAATAGCAACCTCCCCAACTTAGCTCGAAGCCATTCATCAAAGCACTTTCAACCACTCATATCGGTATTACTCAAGTGATGCCGAAATGTTAGTATGATATTAAACTCAAGTCATTTACAAGCTTCGGCGGAGATTCGAATCATCAATTCTTGCATTCGTTCACACACAACAGTTATGCCCCTTCTTTAGGTGACCAAATCTTTTCTAAGTCCCAAATTTTCAAAAACTTTCGGCAGAGTTTCCTTTGTAATTTGGCCTATCCACCTGCCAGAGAATCACCAAAACCATCCTAGCAATACATTCACAGCTCAACAAGACATCACAATGTATTTCAACAACATTAAATCTCAATACTACACAATTCATATTATCATAATTGGTACACGAACATGCGTTGTACTTGCTCGAATCATAACACATATCAACTACCTTTCAATTACGCATGAGAATCAATCCACATACCTCTTTCTCAATTTAGCATTTCATCACAATACCTTCCACCAGGATACACATAGCAAAATCACTTTAGTCTTCCCGAGTTTAAACTTGTTCCACTACAAATAAGGCATTTTACCTTCCAATTACGAGATATGATAAATATTCACCACGCCCATAGCTCGGGGCTACACAACAGTTTAGATAAGAGTCGAACAATTAACAACTCATCCATTAGTAAACCTTCCATAATACTCTACAGATCGGCACAAGGCCCCAAACACGGCTACTAGCCCAAATACATCGATATAAGCCAGTCTCAGTCATTATACACAGTAATTTATCAATTGGGAAGGATCAAGTCCAAATCCCCAGTCATAATACCACCACACTCGTCACATGACGCGTGTTCCATCTCAGCACAACACTGTATAGTGCAAATACGGGGTTTCAAACCCTCAATACATTATCTATTGCCACTACTCACAAAATCAGCACCTCGATGCTAAAATCATAAACAAGGTCCAGCCTCAAGTCATCCTGACTGGCCCAACATGAACGCACAGAGATTATATCTCGCCCCTCGTTCGAGGAAATCACAAGCCATAAGGCAATAACATTACTGAGCGCTCGATGCGTACACAGACGTGTGGAAGGAATTTCAAAAATTATATCTCAAGCTGAATCAAGTGCGCACGATAAGAATTCCAAGAAATGTGAAGTGTTTCCTAAAGGTTCGCAGCCTCCCGAGGATAAGTACGGGCGTCCCCGTACCGATCCACAAGACTCTACTAACCGGCTCAAGACTCATGAGGCCTAGTAAACCTAGGCTCTGATACCAACTTGTCACGACCCCAAATCCGGTCGTGATGGCGCCCAGCACATTGCTAAGCCGGCCTGACCAATCAATAATAATAACAACGGAGCTAGAAGCTCTCTTTTAGCCTATTTAAGCATATTAAATCACGAAGCAATAGCAATGCAAATAACGAAAACAGGGAACCAAGTCCCATAATACATCAACTCCCATAGACCAAGGGTCAAGAGTCATGAGCCTCTACTGAACATGAGTGTATAAAGGTTTATAAAAATACCAAGTGCGGAAAGAAATGTCAATACAAAATCAAAAGACAGTAGGAAGGAATATCGGGTCCTGCGGACTCTGCAGCTACCTCGAATATCCACAAACGTCGCCTCGCACAGCTACTGAAT
>JASVEL010007926.1:0-73214 GCA_032618575.1 Nicotiana noctiflora | reverse complement strand
CCGTCGAGTCCGGGGCATGGTTCAGAAATAGAGGCCCCGCACCCCAATATAGCCCACCCCAGCCTCACCACCAAAATTACCCTCACCACCCATATAACCACCCGCAACATTACTATCCCGCACCTGATCCCCATTTTACTGTCCACCATGCACAGTCCTATTCTGCACCTCCCGTTCATGCACCGTGGCGTGCACCGAACCCCCAGAACAATCATCCACCCCCAAGAGCTTACAGAAACCCCTCGGGCGCGAGTTTCCGTCCGAACCAGGCATTCGGGGGCGCAGGGCGCCGAGGCCAAAACTTTCACTCCCTTAGGAGAGTCTACACCAGTCTGTTCCACCGGTCGAAGCAAGTAGGGTTGCTAAATCCGGCTGAAGCTAAGCTACCAAACCCCTCCCGAAGAACTCCGGACCATTCAAGAATTGTGCTCATCGCTCGGGATGTCCGGACATGATACGTAAAAGTGTCGGAGGTCGAAGACGGCCATCCAGAGCTCATCGACACCCACAGATCGAGGTCCGTACTCCAACGAGCCCAACATCAACCAAACCCGCTTCCAACTCATCACGAGACCAATACGATCGAGTTGGTCGGGCCGAGGAAGGAAAGGAGAAAGCCTCTCGGACCGTAATGATGATTAAGTCTCGCGGGCAAGAACGAGAAAAGGGCCAAGCTCTGATGAGTGCCCAGTTGAAAGAAAGACATACCAGGAGAGCCGGAGCAGGAAAGGAAAGCGTGAACGAAGTACCGGTAGTCGGCCAAGATAGTTGTACCAGTGGCAGCAATCAAGCCCATCTTGACAGTAGCGGGCGTTCGAATGGATCCTTTCATCATCCAGCCCGCAACACAGTTGCCAGTAACTGATAGCCGGGCTGTCCCATGGAATTACGCTCGGATTACAACGACCTACAGAGGAAAGGAGGTGAAAGAGGAAGCTTGTGAAGCCCAAGGGTTGACCCGCTCGGGGAGATGTTTTGCCCCCGCGGAATTGAGGAAGACCACTCCGGCAGCATTGAAAAAGCCTGTAACTGATGAAGAGGCGTAAGAATTCTTGAAAAAGATGAAGCCGCACGACTACTCCGTCTTAGGCAAGCTAAGAAGACTCCGCGCAAATATCATCGCTATCCTTGCTCTGATACATTCTCAAGAACATCGGCAAGCATCGATGAAAGTCCCGAACGAGGCACATGTACCGATAAAATCTCAGTGAGCTATTTGGAGAAGATCACCAATCGGATCTTCGAAGCAAATCGGATCACCTTCACCGACGACGAGTTGCCTGAGGAAGGCACTGAGCATAACAGGGCTTTATATCTTACGGTGAAGTGCGAAGAGGCGGTGGTTACCAAAGTCTTGGTCGATAACGGGTCCAGAGGGCTAACATTTGTCCTCTCTCAACACTGGGCAAATCGAAGGTAGACATCGCAGTAGGTACGCAAGAACAAAGATACGTGTTCGAGGTTCGACTGATGAGGCAAAGTCGCTTGGCCAGCGACATAGTGCTAATCTTGACAATCGGGCCGACGGAGTTCACCATGGAATTCCGTGTGCTGGACACGGTGGTGTCATATAACCTCCCGATAGGGCGACCATGGATCCACGCCGCAAGAGCGGTTCCATCAGCTTGCACCAACTCGTCAAGTTCGAGCGGGACCAACAGGAGATCGTCGTCCAGGGAGAGAACGATCCACAATCGGGCACCATCATTCCCTTTGCTGAAACAGAAGAAGATGTCGGGCCGCGGGTATATCAGGTCTGCGATGGGGTGTCCGCCAATCGAGTTCCCAGGGGAATGCATTCCCGCGGCGTAACAATTACTGCGGATGTCATGGTGGCGCATGAAATGTCGCGACATGGTTTCGTACCCGGTAAAGGGCTAGGTGCATCTCTGCAAGGAATCATACAACCGGTATCGGTGGTCGAGAACTCGGGAACCTTCGGCTTGGGATTCCAGCCAACCTCAGAGGACATCCGGCGAGCAAAGAGGAGCAAGCAGAAAACACGGGTGCTCCCAAAGCCTGTTCCACGCCTTTCCCAATCTTTTGTCAGGTCCGGAGCAAGAAGACATCCAGCGCCAAAGATTCCCGGTCCTACGGTCAGGCCAGACGAAGAGTTCTTCAGGAAGTTCGAAAACCTATTCACATATGTATGTATGCTCGAAGATGGTGAAGGATCCAGTCATGCCGAGATACAATTTGTGGGAGCAAAGGCAAAACTGAATAACTGGAAGGCTACTCCTCTCCCTGTCCGGAAGGAGTCTTGGTAGTTTGTCTTGGATTGTTTTTCTTTCGAAATTTTGTATTGGGGGCTTGTCCCCGGAGTAAAATCCCTTCGTTTTTAGTTCATTTTTGATTTAAGTTTGCAGTTTGTTTTCCCTTTGTACAATTCCCATTAACGAAATGTGGTTCCTTCGCGTCTAATTTTGTTTATCTTTTTCCTTCTTTTTACTTTTCTGAACAGCCTTCTTGCAACTGATCTTAATGATATGGCGTGCTTAAAGATTAATCAACCCAGTCTAGAAAGTCAATCGGGTTTGGAAATAATAACGCATGAAATAAGAAGTGACGAGAGTGAGTCGGAGTACGGCGACGATGAAGCCGTAGAAGAAATCGGTGAAGAATTAAGTCACTTCGAGGAAAAACCCAAACCAAATTTAAATGATACCGAGGCCGTTAATCTGGGGAATGCGGATGACGTCAAAGAAACCCGAATAAGTGTCCATATTGAACCCAATCTGAGAGAAGAACTGATCAAAACGCTCATGGAGTTTAAAGACATTTTCGCATGGTCGTACGACGACATGCCAGGACTCAGCACCGATCTAGTGGTTCATAGATTACCCACTGATCCGGCATATCCTCCCGTCAAGCAAAAGCTGCGGAAATTCAAGACGGAGACGAGTGTGAAGATTAAGGAGGAGGTAACCAAGCAGTTGCAGGCGAAAGTCATTCGTGTCACTCGATACCCCGAATGGTTGGCTAACGTAGTACCGGTGCCAAAGAAAGACGGAAAGATCAGGGTATGCGTGGACTATCGCAATCTCAACAAGGCAAGTCCTAAGGATAATTTCCCACTTCCCAATATCCATATCCTGATTGATAATTGCGCCGGACGCGAAATTGGATCCTTTGTGGACTGTTATGCGGGATATCATCAGATTTTGATGGATGAAGAGGACGCAGAAAAGACGGCTTTTATCACACCGTGGGGGACTTATTGCTACCGAGTGATGCCGTTTGGTTTGAAGAATGCATGAGCAACATATATGAGGGCGATGACTACGGTATTCCATGACATGATACACAAGGAAATTGAGGTGTACGTGGATGATGTGATCATAAAATCTAGGCGTCAAGAAGACCATGTTGCTGACCTCAGGAAGTTCTTTCAAAGACTCCGAAGATACGACATCAAGCTCAATCCAGCCAAATGCGCATTCGGAGTTCCGTCAGGAAAGCTGCTAGGATTCATCGTCAGCCGACGGGGCATTGAGTTGGACCCCTCCAAAATTAAGTCCATTCAGGAGTTACCCCCGCCGAAGAATAAAACAGAGGTAATGAGTCTGTTGGGAAGGTTGAATTACATCAGTAGGTTTATTGCCCAGCTTACGGCAACTTGTGAACCCATATTCCGCCTATTGAAGAAAGACGCTGCGATAGAACGGACGACAGAATGTCAGGAAGCGTTTGACCGGATCAAAGGGTATCTGTCAAATCCACCCGTACTAGTTCCGCCTGAGCCAGGTAGACCCCTGATTCTTTATCTGACGGTCTTGGAGAATTCGTTTGGCTGCGTACTGGGGCAGCATGATCTTACCGGCAGGAAGGAACGGGCCATTTACTACCTCAGCAAGAAGTTTACAGTCCACGAGGTCAAGTACACTCATCTGGAAAAGACATGTTGCGCCCTAACTTGGGTAGCCCAAAAGCTGAAACACTACTTGTCTTCTTACACCACTTACCTCATTTCGCGTCTGGATCCGTTGAAGTATATTTTCCAGAAACCCATGCCTACAGGGAGGTTAGCAAAATGGCAAATATTACTTACGGAGTTCGACATCATATACGCGACAAGGACGGCTATGAAAGCTCAAGCCCTGGCCGATCACTTAGCTGAAAATCCCGTTGATGACGAATACGAACCTTTGAGGACGTATTTTCCAGATGAGGAAGTATTGCAGATCGAGGGGTTAGAACCAACCAAGGATCCAGGATGGAAGCTCTTCTTCGATGGAGCGGCAAACGCAAAAGGAGTCGGAGTAGGGTCTGTGCTCATATCTGAAACAGGACATCATTATCCTGTTACTGCTCAACTGCGTTTTCACTGTACCAATAACATGGCTGAGTACGAGGCATGTATCTTGGGGTTGCGATTAGCGGTGGACATGGATGTACAGGACGTCTTGGTCTTGGGGGACTCGGACCTTCTGGTACATCAGATTCAGGGAGAATGGGAAACCAGAGATTTAAAGCTTATCCCATATCGTCAGTGTTTGCACGATTTGACCAAACGCTTTCGATCGGTAGAATTCAGGCACATCCCAAGGATGCATAATGAGGTTGCCGACGCGTTGGCTACTTTAGCGTCAATGCTACATCACCCGGACAAGGTTCGTGTCGATCCGTTACATATCCATGTCCGGAATCAACATGCTTATTGTAATGTGATAGAGGAAGAGGTGGACGGTGAGCCATGGTTTCATGATGTTAAGGAATACCTCAAGTTAGGAATATACTCCGGAGCAAGCAACTGGAGATCAAAAGCGAGCTATTCGGCGGTTGGCGAACGGATTTTTCCTTAGCGGAGGGGTGCTGTACAAAAGAACCCCGGACTTGGGATTGTTGAGATGTATAGATGCAAGTCAAGCCACAACAGTTATGACAGATATACACTCGGGAGTTTGTGGACCACACATGAGCGGATACGTATTGGCAAAGAAGATTCTTCGAGCAGGATATTATTGGCTCACTATGGAGCGGGATTGTATAAGTTTCGTGCGAAGATGCCATCGGTGTCAGATACACGGAGATTTGATTCATTCTCCGCCGACTGAATTGCATACAATGTCAGCACCATGGCCGTTTGTCGCATGGGGTATGGATGTTATTGGACCTATTGAGCCTGCGGCTTCCAATGGTCACAGGTTCATTCCGGTAACGATTGATTATTTTACCAAGTGGGTGGAGGCCAAAACATTCAAATCAGTGACCAAGAAGGCGGTAGTGGACTTCGTACACTCCCACATCATTTGTAGGTTCGAAATCCCGAAGATGATCATTACAGATAACGGTGCAAATCTTAACAGTGGATTGATGAAAGAGGTATGTCAACAGTTCAAGATTACACACCGAAATTCCACACCGTATCGCCCAAAAGCAAATGGTGCGGTCGAGGCAACAAACAAGAACATAAAGAAGATATTGAGGAAAATGGTAGAAGGATCTAGGCAATGGCATGAAAAGCTACCATTCGCGCTGTTGGGTTATCGCACTACCGTCCGGACTTCGGTAGGTGCAACTCCTTACTTGTTGGTATACGGGACCGAAGCAGTAATACCCGCAGAAGTTGAGATTCCATCCCTCCGAATCGTCGCTGAAGCTGAGATTGATGACGACGAGTGGGTCAAAACCCGATTAGAGCAGTTGAGCTTGATCGATGAAAAGAGATTGACAGCAGTATGTCACGGCCAATTGTATCAAAAGAGAATGGCGAGAGCATATAACAAGAAAGTATGTCCCAGGAGATTTGAAGTGGGACAGCATGTGCTGAAGAGAGTTCTACCACATCAGGCCGAGGCGAAAGGCAAGTTCGCCCCAAATTGGCAGGGACCTTTTGTGGTGACTAGAGTATTATCCAACGGCGCTCTATGTTTGACCGATGTCGAGGGAAGATGCACCGATATGGCTATCAATTCTGATGCAGTTAAGAGATATTATGTGTAATTCTTTAATGCATTTGTCAACGTTTGGTTTCGTTTGTGTGTACTTGGCATTTTTCGGAGAATGAAATGACAGAGGCAATTTTTCTACTACCCAAACACTCTAACCTTTGTTTCCCCATTTGAGCCTTAATTATTCTTTCATATACCCTCTTTCGGAATCATCAAGGAAGATGTGTAACAGAATAGAAAAGAAACAAAGAAGTAATACAAGAAAAAGTGAACTACGTTCGACCCGATTCCTCAAGAAGGATACGTAGGCGCCACACGGCTCGGTCATAATAAAGTAAAAATCAAAAAAATCCCCCAAGCAACAAAACTGGGGCAGAAGTTATTGTTCCGTTGGAAAGATAGTGTGGATTCCGAAGGTTGTAATAAGCTAACCGTTGAGGCTAAACCCCTTTCTTCAGCCTCACGCGCAGAAACCATATCAAGAACCAGAAAGACCTCTCGATCAGTATTTGAAAAGTGTCAAGTCATGTGAATGAAAGCCAGGAGTGACATCCCGACCCTCGATTGAATCCAGGATGCAAGCCAAAAGGGGATAACACTCTAGAGGGAATCTCAGGGGTGATACCCTGCCGCAGGGAAAGAAAGCATAAATGAGAGAGTCTTAACGGTGAAAACCCTCGCGGGCACCTTAAGGCGAAGGAAGTTGAGAGAAGTAAAATAAGAGAGTCTTACGGTGAAAACCTTCACGGGCACCTTAAGGCGACGGGAGATAGAGAGAAATGAGAGAATCTCATTTAGTGAAAACCCTCGAGGGCACCGTAAGGCGGCAGGACGAGACGGTTACAAGATGTCCGCACGAGACAAGGTCGGGACATCCGTTTACCTCTAGCAGACCGCGGCACGAAAGTGATCGACATGAATAGACCGGGTAGTTTAATCTCAAAGGCGCGGCATAGCATTGGATCAAGCACACATTCATATAAGTTTTCCTATTTTTTGAGTTCAGAAAAGTTTTTCTCTTCTTTTGTCATTTGCGGTCAGTATTCTTTTCTTTTCTTTCATTTTCGAAAATTGATTTTTCAAAGCTTACTACCAAGTCTCCCAAAGCAGTATATTGAAAGTGAATAGGCATGGAACAAGGCAATGAGACAGAAGTCGTTACGATAGTGAGATTGGGATGACAGGCTGGGTGGAAGGTTCGCAAGAATTACGGAGTATGATGGACACATGTGGCATGTCCGAAAGATGATTTCACGCAACAGATCACCGGCTAAAAAGAGTCGGACCAAACCAAAGAGTGGAATAAAAGGGAAGATGAGAGGTCGTTCGTGGAAAAAGCATCTTCCCAAGCAAGCGTCAACGTCGTCCTCAAAGTTCGAGAGAGGCCAAGCAGCTGAAAGAGAACGGCCTCAACAAGAGTGGCACGACCACTCGCGGCCTTTTGAAACTAACAATTTTTCTTTGATGTAAAGCTGGAAAAGAGGGTCCGACGGCAGAAAAGCATACCATCCAGAAGTTTATCACACTGGGGCAGAAAATTTTCCCCTGTTGCGAAAATTTTCTGGAAAGCAAGACTCAGAGGATAAGTGTAGAAAGCAACACAAGACGGGGTGATCTTTGAGCCGGTGTCATCTCCAGCAGTTATTGGAAAAAGAAAAATGGCTTCGAGATTCCCCCAGCAGTATTACATCCTATAATTTGATCAAGGAAACAAAAGCGCGAGTCCCAGAAGAGGTAGGGGAAGAAGGAAGAGAATGAGGGGTGAAAGGCGATGCAGGAAGAAGGAAATGGTACAAGAGGCAAGGAAGGTAATCAAGATAGGATGAAATCGGTGAAGTAGTAGTTGAAGTCAGGGAGCCCGCCCGGAGAATGGAGTGGCGATTTTATTTTGAAGTTGTAATCGAAGTCAGGGAGCCCGCCCGGAGAACGGAGTGGCGATTTAATTTTGAAGTTGTAATTGAAGTCGGGGAAGCCCGCCCGGAGAACGGAGTGGCGATTTAATTTTGAAGTTGTAGTTGAAGTCGGGGAGCCCGCCGGGAGAATGGAGTGGCGATTTAATTTTGAAGTTGTAATCGAAGTCAGGGAGCCCGCCCGGAGAACGGAGTGGCGATTTTATTTTGAAGTTGTAGTCGAAGTCGGGAGCCCGCCCGGAGAACGGAGTGGCGATTTTATTTTGAAGTAGTAGTTGAAGTCGGGAGCCCGCCCGGAGAACGGAGTGGCGATTTTATTTTGAAGTAGTAGTCGAAGTCGGGAGCCCGCCCGGAGAACGGAGTGGCGATTTTATTTTGAAGTTGTAATCGAAGTCAGGGGGAGCCCGCCCGGAGAACGGAGTGGCGATTTAATTTTGAAGTTGTAATTGAAGTCGGGAGCCCGCCCGGAGAATGGAGTGGCGATTTTATTTTGAAGTTGTAATTGAAGTCGGGAGCCCGCCCGGAGAACGGAGTGGCGATTTAATTTTGAAGTTGTAATTGAAGTCGGGAGCCCGCCCGGAGAACGGAGTGGCGATTTAATTTTGAAGTTGTAGTTGAAGTCGGGGAAGCCCGCCCGGAGAACGGAGTGGCGATTTAATTTTGAAGTTGTAATCGAAGTCAGGGAGCCCGCCGGGAGAACGGAGTGGCGATTTTATTTTGAAGTTGTAGTCGAAGTCGGGGAGCCCGGCTGGAGAACGGAGTGGCGATTTTATTTTGAAGTAGTAGTTGAAGTCGTGGAGCCCGCCCGGAGAATGGAGTGGCGATTTTATTTTGAAGCAGTAGTCGAAGTCGGGAGCCCGCCCGGAGAACGGAGTGGCGATTTAATTTTGAAGTTGTAATCGAAGTCAGGGAGCCCGCCCGGAGAATGGAGTGGCGATTTTATTTTGAAGTAGTAGTTGAAGTCAGGGGAAGCCCGCCCGGAGAATGGAGTGGCGATTTAATTTTGAAGTCGTAATTGAAGTCGGGAGCCCGCCCGGAGAACGGAGTGGCGATTTAATTTTGAAGTTGTAATCGAAGTCGGGAGCCCGCCCGGAGAACGGAGTGGCGATTTAATTTTGAAGTTGTAGTTGAAGTCGGGGAAGCCCGCCCGGAGAACGGAGTGGCGATTTAATTTTGAAGTTGTAATCGAAGTCAGGGGGAGCCCGCCCGGAGAACGGAGTGGCGATTTAATTTCGAAGTAGTAGCTGAAGTCGGGAGCCCGCCCGGAGAACGGAGTGGCGATTTAATTTCGAAGTAGTAGTCGAAGTCAGGGGGAGCCCGCCCGGAGAACGGAGTGGCGATTTAATTTTGAAGTAGTAGTCGAAGTCGGGAGCCCGCCCGGAGAACGGAGTGGCGATTTAATTTTGAAGTAGTAGTTGGAGTCAGGGAGCCCGCCTGGAGAACGGAGTGGCGATCTGTTTAATTTGGTAGAGGAAAGCGGTAGAATGTAACAGAAATCTCCGGCATGAATCCAAGTTCATAAGAAGAGAAGAAGCATCAGAAGGAACGCCAAGTCGGACAGGATGGCAAGGAGCGCGACAAGATCAAGTTAAAAAGGATAGATAAGCATTTGCAGTACTGTAACTTAGTCTAGCTTCTTGTTTTTCGTTGCTTAGCGCGGTGTAACAAGGAAATCAGCTGAGCAGTGGTAACAGCAGTAACAGCGGCAGTAGCAGTAACAGCGAGATCGCAATAGTCATGGTAGTCCCAGCTACCAGAACTTCCCGAACTACATTGACCTGATTCCCTTTTAGCCAGGGATATGTAGGAGACCTTTGAAGCAAGGTTCGGTCAAAAACTTTTCCAAAATGCTTCATACGGAGTGTTCGAATGGGCAAAAATCGCTTATATCCGCTCACTTATCTTTGCGCGAAAACTCTGCGTGTTTACGCGCAAAGAGGGGCAGCTGTGAGCACGTGATTTTTGCCTTACTTGAGAAGTACTCCCAGAAAATTCAAAATAAAAATAGTTTCGTGTTGGGCATGATTTTTGTGATTTTGTGTTATTTTATCTTTTTGTGTGCACGTTTATTTATTTAAATTAAAAAATACAAAAATATATGCTAGGTGTTGCATTTTTAGTGTTTGATATCGAAGTCATGTGATTTACATTTTTGGGTGATATGTAATTTTGTGCGTTAATTGTAGTAAAAAACAGCGGTGTTATAGGTTGGTATATATACATATGTGTATATATATATATGTATATATACATATATATATATATATATACACATATGCATATAGTACATCATGTAGATCTGAATTGGGCCGTGTCTTAGTCTAAACAAACAGGCCCAAATGAATCACCTCAATACCCAGCCCAAATACC
Source organism: Nicotiana noctiflora (assembly GCA_032618575.1). Lineage (NCBI taxonomy): Eukaryota > Viridiplantae > Streptophyta > Magnoliopsida > Solanales > Solanaceae > Nicotiana > Nicotiana noctiflora. The sequence goes on along the minus strand of JASVEL010007926.1, from coordinate 63,043 downwards.
CGTCCAGCTTGTGTAACGCTCGATCTGGACCGTTGGATTTTATAATCCAACGGCCCAGATTAATCCATAAATCCCCAAATACATTCAACCTATGACTTGACCAAACGACACCGTTTGGTTTAAGTGAGAAGATCCTGATCGTTGATCAAGTTTGATCCAACGATCAGGATTTAACTTCTCAAATCATATATAAAGCTCATTCCATACCCCGCCCCCCCAAGCCAGACCCCCCCTCTCCCTTCACCTCCCTCAGGAGCTCTCAGAGACCTAGCGTAACGCCGCCGTGCCCCGCCTGCCGGAAATCGCCTCACGGCGGTTCCGGTAGGCCAATCACCACCAAACCAATGCCAAAACCTTCCCCTCACCTCCCCCATCACGAACCCAGCCCCCACTAACCTCGAATCATGCCGGAGCTCCTCGAATCTTCATTTGAAGATTCGAGTCAAACTCGAACCAATGCCAAATCACCCCAAATTCACACCACAGTCTCCTCACACCTCCCCCACACTCCCATTGACATTGGTTTGCTTCGAATCTAACCAAAAATGCAAAAGCCCCAAATCCGAGCCCAAGAACCCTAATTTTTGAAGAAACTCAATTCAAGCCGGGTTAGCCGCAATTGAAGTCCAAGGGACTTTAGTCTAGGTGTTCTCAATCGAGAACATCTTGATTAAAGCCCGTTTGGCTTCAATAATTCCAAATTTTGGTTCAAAGCTTGGGTCGGCAATTTTCTTATGAGGTATTCATTCCTTCTTTGGTCGATTTAATTCGATTGTGTGAATATGTGTGTTTGTTTTATTCATTGTTTCAGTTTCTCATGCTTTTAATTTCTCATAGCCGTTGGTCTGTTCTCCTCATTTGAGGCCTTTTATTTGGCCAATTCCCTCTGTTTTCAGTAGTTAAAATGAATCATAGGATCAATGTGATTAATGTCGTCAACAATCCAATTTGTTTGTATAATTTGCCCTGGCCTGCCCGTATGCAATGCACAAGTGTGGGATTTGGTTACTGTTTGATTCAGATTAAAGGGAATTAGTTGTTTGTAGTTAACAGGTTAATTGTTTAATCACACACCCATACAAGGGCTAGTGGAACCTGCACAGCAGGGTATCCCACTGATGCCCTGCCACCAGCCCTTATTGTTTAATGCTGGAGTCCATACCTTGGACAGTAGATAGTGGGTTTGCAGGGAATATGATGGGTTGGGGAGTCAGGGTAGGGGGTAACCTTAGGGGCTGCTGGTCAGCTATAAGATGGGAGACTATCTGAGAGTAAAGGGGGGACATTTTTCAGAGTACCTGGAGAGGAGATAAAACAGTGATAACAGGTATATACCAGAGAGTAACTAAAGAAAGAGATAGAGTGTGATAAGTAGAGCACCTGGAGAGCAAAATCACAGTCATAACTAGAGAGAAAAACAGATACAAAGATACAAAAAGAAGCTACTGTTTCATTGGCTTCTGGACTGTTTCGTGGTTTTGATCCAGTGTCTGAGATTTGGTCGCTGGTTTGTTATTGTTCTTGTGTTGTCGGTAGTGCTGAGCCATTGCTTTAGCTGATTCAGTGTTGAGTGTTGTGATAGTTTTGGTATTTGCTGCTGGTTCATTCGATTGCAGCCACTAGTCGTTGCTACTGTTGTATTCATTTGGTGCTGCTGGTTCAGTTTGAGGGCTGTGGTAGTCCCAGTGTTGGTGGCTGCTGTTAGCCATTAGTTGTTGTTGCTGTGGTGTTCATTTGGTGCTGTTTGGTCAGTAGTGTTGTTGCTCTTGGTCGTTTGTATTTGCTGCTGGTTCACTTGATTGCTGCCACTGTTAGTATTTGCTATTGGTTTAGTTGAGGGCTGCCATTAGTTGTTGTTGCTGTGGTGTTCATTTGGTGCTGTTTGGTCAGTAGTTTGTTGCTCTTGGTCGTTTGTGTTGCTGGCTGGTATGTTGTGTTGCTGCCTGGGTTGATTTGGTGCTGTTGGTCCATTGTTGGTTGCTGGCTGGTCTATAGTATTGCTGCCTGGGTTGGTTGTTGCTGTTGTTTCATTATTTTGTTGGTTGTTGGTCTATTTGGTTGCTGGTCTATTGGTTACTGGTTTACTGTTGCTGTTACTGATCCTGCTACTGTTACTGCATTGCCATTGCTCACTCTTCTTTGTTCTTCCGCATTCCAGGTACACACCTCTGTTATTGTAGTTCCTTGGTTCGAAAGAATGAAGTTTGAAGCTTATGCATAAAGTCTATTGAAACATGTAGTCGCCTAAAGTTCTTATGTTTAAGTACATTCCGTTACTCTCCAATCAAGCTTGTACTGTTAGTTTTGGTTATGGAAAAGTGTAGCTAGGCCAAAAATACACTGTCGTTAGATAAGCACGTAAACCTGAATTAGTCCGTTGTATCTCTATTCAATCTTCTCTGCTCGTGTGTGTAATCTCCAAATCTGTTAACGTTAGACCTTACGCTAAAAGCAAGATTAGCTAGGGAGTTGTTACTCAACGGAATGACGTAATTAGATTAAAAAGAGTCGGGGGCGCATTTCATGTGACCCGACCCCAATTTTGGGCAAGAGTAAACAAAGCGTGTCAGGAACCACAGGCGCATTTCATGTGGTGTGGTTCGTAGCAAGTTTTGAATAATTTGGAATCAACTCTTAAGTAAAATACATTGGGATATAGTTCGCTTTAGATTTGAATTAAAGGTGCGCCTCGCCCAATAGTTACACTAATCGCATAGCCGTCATAAATGTACATATAAAATACTTAGATTTTGAGATGCGTTGTTTCTTGACGAATATCACGCCTTTCTCAACAGTGTAAATAAGTAGTCGATCCGGGCGCATATTTTAGTTCTACCTTTTAAATACGGGTGTGCATTTCATGCGACCCAAATCCAAACCCCGAAATGTTGAATAAGAGTATGTCGAGGATCCGGGTGCATTTCATGTGACGTGATTCGAAAGCATATTTTTAAGCAACTTTCTCTTTCGTAAATCACAACCAATAATAAAAGCGGTAAAGGGATATTAACTTGCACTAAGTACATAATTGTAAAAAGCAGATAGATAAGCCAAACACGACAGCTGAGCGACCGTGCTAGAACCACGGAATTCGGGAATGCCTAATACCTTCTCCCGGGTTAATAGAATTCCTTATCCGGATTTCTGGTTCGCGGACCGTTAAATAGAGTCATTCTTTTCCTCGATTCGGGATTTAACCGGTGACTTGGGACACCATAAATCTCCCAAGTGGCGACTCTGAAATAATTAAAATAAATCCCATCTCGATTGTCCTTTAATTGGAAAAACTCTTTGCATCCTTGCGGGTGCGTAAAAAAGAGGTGTGACACTGAGAACTTGTGCTTCGCGATCACGAAGGAGCTCCCGCGATCACGATTAAGGAATTTTAAGAGTTGGGCATAATGTTTTAAAAGCTCATTCCGCGATTTTGAGGATAAGTTCCTGTATATTTGGGCGATTTTGAAGCTTCTGGAATGGTATTGAAGAGGGAATCAAGGGGGAACACTTGAAGGTAAGATTTATGGACTTTATACTCGATTCTTATGTGAATTCTACCTAATTAATCATGGATTTTAAGCCTAATATTGAAGAACTAGGGCTTGTAATTGAAGACCTAGAATTTGGGATTTGAGGGGTCGTTTGCGGTTAGATTTTGATGCTTTTAGTATGAATGAACTCGGGGAGTGATAAGGAGTCAATTGATGTAATTTTATCGAAATCTGAGATGTGGGCCCGATTTGGTAAATTTCGGGATTTGTGTTATAACTTGATTTATTTCCAGTGGGCTTTGTTCCCTTAGCATATTTTGATGGTTTTGCACTGATTTTGGTTAGATTTGGAGCATTCAGAGGTCTATTCGAGATAAAAAGGCATCACGAGCTAGAGATTTGGACCGAGAAGAGGTGAGTAGTGATTGTAAATATTGTCGGGGGGTATGAAACCCCGGATTGCACATGGTTGTGCTATATTGAGGTGATGTACATGCTAGAAATGAGTGTGTGGTCGTGCACCATTGAGGATTGTGACTTAGTCCATCCCGAATGGTTGTTTTACTGTGTATTTGATTGAAAACTATTTGCTATCATCATGTTTTGGGCTGAATGCTATATTTTAGCCTCATTCCATCTATTGGGACCCTTAGGAAATTTTTACTGATTTTTTCTCACTAATTTGACTTCATACTTGTACTCAGTCATACTATATTCTACTGTTTTCATAACACAACCATGTTTACTTTGCTTTAACACTTAAAATGAGATTTTAAATGACATTTTGGGATGAGCATCATGTTTTACTATTTCCCGAGTGGCTAGTGAGATTCCGACTGAGTAAGGTCGAGGGTCTAAGTTGTGAGGAAACATTGGTTATGATTATGAGGCCGACGACCTGAGATTTGTACACCACGAGGTGGCTTGTTGATATAAGGCCGATGGCCTATGTTATTATCCCATGAGATGGCTTGATACTCTTGGGCTGTAAGGGGCTCCTCCAAGAGTCTGCACACCCTTAGTGTGCGCGGGTACCCATTGTGATATAAGATATAGCCCGAGGGGCTGATGTTGTTCTATGATATTGCCCAAGGGGCGAATTTTGTTGACATTGTGCCCGAGGGGTGATCCTTTATGTGTTTATCTTTCCTAGTTGCCTGTCATTTACTTGCTTAATTGTTAAAAAGGCATTTCATGAAGTTTATCCTGAACTAAAGTGACTTTACCTATTTTTTCCACTTTTTCATTATTTTTACTGGCTTTACTGCTTCTTTATAGTCTGTTGATGTGCCTTTATGTGGTTTCTTATTACTTAGTGTAAATTTATTATTATTACTCACTAAGTTGAAGTACTCACTTTATTCCCTACACCCCGTGTGCAGATTTAGGCGCATCAGATCCTGCTTGCGAGGGTTGAGAGCTGTTCAGCAGATTCTGGAGATACACTAGGTAGGTGCCCAGCGATTCGCAGCCTAGTGCTTCTCCCTCTATCTTATTTCCTTCTATTTTAGTTTTGTAATAGTGGAGTAGACCCTTTCAGACTTATAGTATTGTTGTAGATGCTCATGACTAGTGATACCCCGATGTCGGGCTATGTATCCGTAAACTATATTGTTTACTTTTCTTTGGGACTTATCATTATGATTAAGACTTAATTCGTATTATTTACTTGCTTAAAAATGAATTTGGAAGGTGTCGACTGGCCTTGTCTTCACGAAAAGCGTCATCACGACCGGGCCCGGGTTTAGGGCCATGACATAGAAGTAAATCATGAGAAATACAAAAAAACTAACAACACCACCAACAACATAAGATAACTTAATTACTACTTGAAAATAAAAACTATAGAGCGAGATAAAAAAATTAAAAATAAAATAACAGCATAATTGCATTCTCTAGTAAAATGATCAAACTTTAGTTTTGATCTCCAAAGAAGTCTTCAACTTCCAAATGCGTAAGATCATCGAGGCCTTGAAAATCATTATCATTCAAAGCAAGATTTGCTTCGACATTGTCATTATTTTTGTTTGAAGGACCTGCCTCAGAATCATTTTTAAAGGTCAAGTGAGACTCCATTGGGGCATTAGCAGAAAATGCTACAACATTATTTGCCTTACTTTTGATGGAGTTTTGATAAAGCCTAACAAAATGCTCAGGTGCACGACTTTTAATTTTTCAATGACCTTTCATGCCACAAAGATAGCAGTTGCTGATTTTGCCTCTTGAAGTATTGTTTTGAGAACCCATATTGTTCTCTTATTTGCCATGACCACCACGATGATGAGTATTATATCGTCTCTTACCATTGCCATGCCCACGTATATTCATATGGCCGTGATTATTATTATGTCTTTTTCCAGACTTATCACGTCTATCTGCCATATTCGTTTCAGGAAGCAGATCTGACCCTGTAGGACGGGCTTCATGATTTTTCATCAAAAGGGAATTATGTTGCTCAGTCACCAGAAGGCATGAGATCAATTCAGAATACTTTTTAAAATCGCTTTCATGGTATTGATGCTGTAATACCATATTTGAGGCATGAAAAGTCGTAAGAGTCTTTTCCAACAAATACTCATAATTCATAACATCCCCACATAATTACAATTGGGAAGTTATTCAAAATACAATAGAGTTATACTCACTTATAGTCTTAAAATCTTACAATCGTAAGTGCATCCACTCATATCGAGCCCTTGCAATATTGTAGCCTTAAGATGATCATACCTTTCCTTCAGGCCTGTCCACAATTCAAGTGGATCTTTCATTGTCAAATATTCAACCTTCAAACCTTCATCCAAATGATGATGAAGGAAAATCATGGCCTTCGCTTTGTCCTGCCTTGATGTCTCATTACCCTGAGTAATTATGTCACTAAGGCCTTTAGCGGCTAAGTCAATCTCAGCATCGAGAACCCACAATAGGTAATTCTTTCCAGAAATTTCAAGTGCAACAACTCAAGCTTTGACAAATTCAACATAGTGAAAACTAGCAAGAAGTGGAGTTCAACCTTAAGGTTAGAGACTTCGTGTTGATATCGTATTAAAAATGTAGCTCAAAGTAACAATATAAAACAAGAAGATAAGTAGAATAAGAGAAAAGAGATAACTTTCTTATTTCATCAAGTGTTCAAGTGTATCCCATATCACATTTTATGCCTCTATTTATACTATTACATAGAAAGTTACAAAATGATTGTCTTTAACATGACATTAATAATTGATATCATGGGGGAAAATCATGAGGAGGGGTTATGGAGGTGTGAGAGTTACAATCATAATAGTGATGAGTAGTGGGAGGTTATTTACATCATGGATGAAAGTAGTGGGAGTAGTGGACATCCACATTTACTAAGGATTTTATAACAACTTTTTTAATTGTAGTCACTACCTTTATGTTTGACCTTAATTCCCTTAAAATTACGTAATAACGAAATAATAACACTTTTTGGATACAAAATTGCATAATCTATGAACAAAAATGATTTCAGTTACATATTAAATTTCAATATTATACAATTAAGCAAGAAGAAAATTAGTTAATCTACAAAATGAACCAGGAAGAGCTTAAGCAAGGCCCATAGAAAATATTGGATTGGATTTGGTAGGGTGTGTCAGGCCCATGCTGTAGTGAATTGCATGGGCTACGCTCGAGAACCCGGGTAGCAAGCTACCTTAATGAACTCTACCCCTTAAAAAATTAAGCCAATATCGTATGGACCGATAGTCCAAATCTCAGATACTAAACTGATAAGAATAGATACAACACTTGATCTTAGCCAAAAGGCCTAGAACTGTATGCTTTGAAATGGTAAAAATTACACGGAGCACCATATTTGATCGCCCTTATTTAACATATACCCTCTTTTTAACTTTTTTTTTACTTGTACCCCACTATTTAAACAACTTTAGGACTTTTTTCCTCTTTACTTGTACCCCACTATTTAAACAACTTCACGCCTTTTTTCCTCTTTCTTCATCCCCTTCTTCTTCTTCTTCTTCTTAGATTTTATATGGTGTCTGTGGAAGTATTGTAAGGTAGTTTATGATGTTTTACATTGGTGAGCTGTTGTGGCACTTTATTATTTATTATTGATTAGGGTTTCTTCTATTTTTTTCTTAATTACAAAATGGGTTTGTTAGATTTATTGTTGTTTTGACAAATTGTGTCACGATCCTGATTTCCCACCATCAGGCGTCGTGATGGCGCCTACTAACGAAACTAGGCCAGCCAAACTTTAGACAATCTCTAATAAAACTCAACAATATAATATGTGGGAAATAATTAATTAAACACGGAAGACTTTAAGCTTAATAAAAATTGAAACAAAACATGCGGAAGTTTGAAACATATCTCCACCTAGAACCTGGTGTCACTAACTAACGAACTTCTAAGATTACCAAATACAGTTGTCTGAAAGAAATCATAACAGTCTGTTTCAATACAAAAGCTAACAAACTGAATAAAGATAAAAGAGACTCCGGGACCGCGGACGTCTGCGAGGCTACCTCAAGAGTCCCTGAATTGAAGGCCTGCCCCCAGTCTAATACTGCTGCGGTCTGAAAGCTGCATCCTGATCTGCACAGAGTGTAGCATCAGCACAACCGACCCCATGTGCTGGTAAGTGCCTCGCCTAACCCCGGCGACTTAGTAACGAGGCTAGACAGGACCTACCACAAATAACTTGTACAGATATATGTGGAATAATATGAAATACACTAATTTAAGCAGTAAAAAGGAGGGGACATGTTGTGGGGTACTACAGTCCATATTTAGGAATCAACGGTAAAGAATGAAGTTGAACAATAACGACTGATAAGGAAAACACATGAAGTCTCTACATACGACAAACAATACACTCAATCCATACTCCGTTGCGGCGTGCAACCCGATCCTCAACAGATATCTCTGTTGCGGCGTGCAACCCGATCCTCAATAATCAATACCGTTACGGCGTGCAACCCGATCCTCAATATTCATCACGGCGTGCAACCCGATCCTCAACATTTAATACCAAGAACTCACCCAAACAACGACCACAACTCAAGTGCGAGGGGAGTAACAACAATCACAAGAAAATCTCGGAAAGGGAATACAATTAGCAATTCAATCATCCCGGCAAGGGAGAATACAATAAATACCTACGTCCTGGCAAGGGACCAATCGCTACTCAATCCACTTTTATTCACCTATTTCTTGAGTAACAATTTCTAGTCCGAGCCAATGCTCCAAAAGCCAAACCAATCAGAAACCTCCCTCAACCATTGACATTATATTATTCTTATCAACCTAAGTAAGAAAAATGTACCATTAAATTTGAATCTAACACATATAAGACTTACGGTCATGCTAGACTCCGGTGCATAAATAATTGTCACCATGCCTATACACCGTACTCTATATTTATCAAGTAGCAAATAACACCCTAATCTTAATCCCTCAAGCCAAAGTTAGAACAAACACTTATATCGGTCCGAAAATAGCAATCAAGGCTCTAAAACCACCTCTCCTTTAGAATCCAACTCCGAAACAATGACATCTAGGTACAATTTAGTTCAATACTATCAATAAGAGCTAAAAAACATAATCCCATAGTCTAGAAATGAATTGCCTATCATTCTTCCAAAAATACCAAAATCTGACACCGGGCCCACATGGTCCAAACACGAGGCTCGGACCAAAATCTAATCACCCATAACCCAACGAGTTCAATTATGTAATTTGTTTTAAGATTCGACCCCAAATGGAGGTTGAATCACCCAAAATTTCCAAAACCCTAGTTCTACCCAAAACCCCCATTTTCTACCTTGAGTTCATGATTTAGGGCCTGAAAATTAGTGTTTAGATGAAAGAATTAGGAGATAACGAAGTTAAGAATACTTACCCAAAGAGATATGGAGAAAGAGGAGCTTGAAAATCGTCTATGGAGGGTGAAAGAGAAGAGCCCGTGTGAAAGAGTGAGAAAACTCTCGTGCACATTGTTCTATTTTTAAGAAATTTGACTGAAGGAAATAACTCTTCGCGATCGCGACACAAGTGACTTGTCCGCGATGAAGACTGGGCAGGGGCATTGCGTTCGCGATTAGGGGGTGCGAATGTGAAGAAGGAATCTGGGGGAGTCTAGGTTGGTCTATGCATACACGATGGAAGGCATGCGAATGCGTTGAAGAGAGGCGTAATGCTACGCGAACGTGGGGTACTGTCCGCGAACGCGATGAAGAGGGGTGCAAGTCAATGCGAACGCGAGGATGGGTTCGCGAACGCGAAGCAGGGGAACACTAAGGCACTGCGAACGCGAGCCTGGGGCCGTGTTCGCGAAGAACAAAACCACTGTGCAAAAATGCAGCAAAAATCTGATGTGTTTTCAAGTGCAAAACTACCCCGAACCACCTCCGAATCACTCCCGAGCCCTCGGGGCTCCCAACAAAACTCACACATTAACATAATAACATCCTACGAACTTATTCGAGTGATCAAATCACCAAAATAACATCAAAATCAAAGAATCAAACCCCAAAACTCATTATTTTCATTTCAATGTTCATAAACTTACAACTTTAGCTATTTATGTCCGAAACACGTCAAACAACGTCCGATTTCGACCAAATTTCACAGAAAGTGCTTAACGTATATTTAAGACCTGTACCGGATATCAGAACCAAAATATGAGCCCGATACCTATATTTTTAACTCATTTTCATTTTCATTTTTCCTTAATAATTTCATAAAATAATGTAACAGAAAAATTCTTTTACCGGGATTCTGGACCTCGGATTTCGACTCCGAGCACATGCCCGTGTTCCATATTTTTCTGCGGACCTCCCGGAATCATCACATCACCGGTCTGGGTCCGTTTACCCAAAATGTTGACCAAAGTCAACTATATCAATATTAATATCATAATTCTTCAAATTTTTCACAAAATTCACATATTTTAACACAAAAACTTTTCGGCTTCATGCTCGGACTGTGCACGCAAATTGAGGCAACTAAAAGCAATGTTTCCAAGGATCGAAAGCATGGAAAAAAAGAGAAATACAGTAATGACCCTTTGGATCGTCACATTCTCCACCTCTAAAATAACCGTTCATTCTCTAACGGACAAACGAAATAAGTACCTCAGTTAGGAAATAAATAAGGGTAATGACTCTGCATATCAGACTCAGACTCCTAGCTCGATGCCTTAAGAGGCTGAGCTCTCCACTTAACACGTACTAAGGAAAATCCTTCGACCTCAACTGTTGAACCTGCCGGTCTAGAATGGCTACCGGCTCCTCCTCGTAGGATAGATTCTTGTCCAACTGGACAGTGCTGAAATGCAACACGTGGAGCATAGACATATGAAATACAGGATGCACAATAGACAAGCTAGGTGGAAAGGCAAGTCTATAAGTGACCTCTCCCGCACGATCAAGAATCTCAAATGGGCCAATGTACCTAGGGCTAAGCTTGCCCTTCTTCCCAAATCTCATCACGCCCTTTATAGGCGATACATGGAGCAATACTCGCTCGCCAACCATGACAGCTACATCTCAAACCTTGCGATCCGCATAATGCTTTTGTAGCGATTGAGCCGAACGAAGCCTGTCCTGAATGATCTTAGACGAGACTAAAGTCATTAATCTGGGGGATGCAGAAAACATCAAAGAAACACGAATCGGTGTTCATTTGTCACCGTCAGAGAAGGAATAGTATACAAAATTTCTAAGGGAATATGAGGACATAAGGTCATATGATGACATGACTGGTCTAAGCACATCCATTGTGTCTCACAAATTGCCGACTGATCCGGCTTGTCCACCGGTGAAGCCGAAGCTCGAAAAGTTCAAGCTTGACATGAGTCTGAAAATCAAGGAGGAAATCACTAAGCAAGTCAAAGCTAAGGTTCTCATGGAATGAAAAGTTATCATTCGCTCTATTGGGGTATTGCACCACAGTCCACACATCAGCTGGTGCAACTCCCTATATGTTGGTCTATGGTATAGAAGCGGTCATTCCCACCAAGGTAGAAATTCCCTCCCTAAGAATCATACAAGAAGCAGAAATCGATGATGCAGAATAGGTGAAGAGTCGTTACAAACAACTAGCCCTCATAGATGGTAAAAGAATAGATGCAGTTTACAATGTTCAACTTTATCAAAACAGAATGTCCCAAGCTTTCAACAAGAGAGTCCGACCAAGACGGATCACACAAGGACAACTAGTGTTGAAGAAAATCTTCCCACATCAAGATGAAGCCAAGGGGAAATTATTTGCCAACTGGCAGGGTCCGTACATGGTTCACCGGGTTCTAACAGGATGAACCCTCATACTTGCGGAAATGGACGGAAAAGTTTGGTCGAAGCCGATCAATTCAGATGCAGTCAAACGATATTATGTGTAGCCATACATGATATCTTTATGATGGAATTTGAACTAAACCTGACCTGATTCTCGTTTAGGAGGGGATACGTAGGCAGCCCTATGGGTTCGGTCATAATCAATAAAATCTTCTGTCACGACCCGGATTTCCCACCATCCGGATCGTGATGGCGCCTACTCGTGGTAGCTAAGCAAGCCAATTTACTCACCGTTATCAAGCCCTAACTTACCCTTTTTTGAAGAATTTCCACCAATTTACATGTTAATTCGACCATAAACTTGAATAATTAGGCCAAGGGACTTACCCTTAATTGATTCCCAGCCAAAACTCTCAAAAATACATGCCCAAAGCTCTCAAGGTCGCTCAACAATGGTAGAAAATATCCCATGCTCGCGGATGAAATATAACATTTAAACCTTTCTGCTCAGTCGACTTTCGCTTCTGCGGTCCCGCTTTCGCTTATGCGAGACCGCTTCTGCAGCCAAAATCCCGCTTTTGTTGTTCTCATTAAAATTTCCAAATTCCGCTTTTGCGGCTCAAATTCTGCTTCTACGGAACTTCCTCTTAAGAACCAAAACCGCTTCAGCGATTTACCTTCCACTTCTGCGGACCCGCTAATATGAAATTTATTTCGCTTCTGCGGAACTACTCTACCAAACCCCTAATCTCTTTTGCGATCCCTCACCTGCTTCTGCGGAACATTTCTGCAGAAGTGAAAATATCAGATACCAGCAAAATTGAACCTGCAACAAACTTCAAAAACTCTCCGTTTAAACCAAGCCCTCTAACTCATAAGTCAACGCGCGGTTGACTTTTTCAAACCAAGCCTTCCTTAAAGCGACTAAATGTCTCATTTCGTACCAAAATCAAACCGATTCGACTCTAACTCACCAAATGGCGACAATAAAACATGAAGAAGCAATAAACGAGAAAAACGGGGCAGTAACACATGATGTTTCTTTCTCCAGCATGTATGCTTACTTCACTATATATCTAAGTAAACTTTTATTCAATTTTTAAACTTTTTTTGGTTATTTGGATAAAATATAAACATGTACCCAATATATTATATTTATTTTAAAAGAAATTCAATTTATTCAAATCTATCTAGAGTGTTTTAAAGAATTATAATTATACAGTTTAAATGTGAAAAAGTTTTGCAGTTATATGGAGTTTTTTTTTTTTTTTTGCCATAGTCGAAGTAGTATTTAAATAATCAGAAAAGATAGCAAAAGTTCCTAACATGATTGCATATGATCATTAACCGAATTAAGTACGACAACATGATAAAAAAGATAAATTTTATTTTAATTTAAATTCGAATTTTAAAACTTTATCAATAAATTCAAAATTATCTTTTAATTAAATTCAATATATATATATATATATATATATATATATATATATATATATATATATAACTAACATAAAAAATATAATATAAAGTTATAAATATAATATAAAGTTATAACATAGACAGAAAGTTTTGTATCGTTTGCAATTATTGTGGATTTTGTGTTATTTTTCTTTTATTATATGTATTTATGCGTTCGTGTTTATATGTCTAAATTATCCAAAAATATAAAAATACAAAAATATATTGCATTTGTATATAAAATTCATGTTTGCAATTTAAAGCAATTAAGTTTGTTTACGAAAATGAAAAAATAACAAAAAAATATGTATTTTTCACATTTTTTAGTATTTAATGTCAATTGTGTGATTTTTAGTTTAATATGATGTTTAATTATTTGTGATAATTGTTAATTAGAGTTAATTAATACTTTGGTCAAGAATTAATTTAGGATTGTATTTTTGTAATATAATTTAGAGTTTAGTTTTAATAATTAGGAAACAAAGAGAAAGAAAATAGGAGAGGGAAATTAGATTGGGCCAAATCCAATTTCAACATAACAAGGCCCAAACAAAATACCCCAAAACCATTCCCTTACCCAGTCCAATTAACCCCATCTCGTTCGGCCTCTGGATGATCTAGACCGTCGCTTGTCATGATCCAACGGACCAGGATTAAAAGCCCAAAATTACACACCTGATCCAAACAACCCAGATCCACCCCGCCTAACCCGTAACCCGGTCCATCTACCCACAGGGGAGTGATCACGACCGTTAAATCCTATGATCCAACGGTCGGGATTAAAAGGGTAAATTTAATACCCTAAGAAGCCTGATACCCAATTTATTTCCCTCTCCCTCAAGAGACCAACTTAGAGCACCGCCCATCTCCGCCTTCGACCGCCGCCGGAAATCGCCTCCGCCGGCGGCCGGTGTCAAACCCCTCCCATTTTAACACCAATTAATCTCTTAACTCCCCTCTACACGAATCCTTTACTCATCTTTCTCGAATCATTCCCAAACGCTTCGAATCTTAGATCGAAGTTCGCCGGAATTTGGAATTTTATCCCAAACCACCCCAACTTTGCACCATAGCCTCCCCGGACCTCCCCCATGACCCCACCAAGACTGGTCCGGCTCGAATCTGACCGGAATCAGTAAAGCCCCAATCTGGACCCTCAAGAACCCTATAATCCAAAAACTAGGGATTTCTTCCGAGTCGACGGTATTTGAAGGCAACAAACTCTAATTGGAGTGTTTTTTGTTTGAAAAACACTTCAATTAAAGTCCGTTTACTTCAAAAGGTGCAAACTCGAATCCTTTGGAGCCGGGTCCGTCCGATTTCGATTTCTCTTCTGGAGGTATTCCATTTTTCTCTTTCTGTATTATTGATGTGCTCATTGTATTGGTCTAGTCGTTCGTTTGTTCAGTTCGTGTTTAATTTTAATTTTCTTTCTTCTTCTCCAATCTGACCTTTATTTGGTCAAACTTTTCTGTTATTTGTTAATTGTATGCGATTTGAATGTCGTCGTTTAGTTTCGTAGATTTTTGTTGTACCAGACAATATTAGCATTGTTGAATCGAATTGTTGACCCTGAGTCTGCCCGTAGGCTATAGTTAGAATATCGATTATTCGTTATCGATTACATAGGTCGTAATTAATTAAACGAATGTCGTCGAATAGTTAGTTTCACAATTCTTTTGTTTCTACCGAGACTTGTTGAAGTCACTGTTTTGTCGATTGATTGTTATCAATTGCACGCGTTGCAATCAATTAGTCAAACATTGTCGATTAGTTTCATAAGTCTGCTTGTTAGCACATTAGGACATTAATTGGATCAAAAAAAAAAACTTGGAGTTGTTGTAACTTTGGATTAGGGGTGTTTGAAAGCATTTGTTTTTTTGCTATTTGTTTGTTGTTGTTAAAACTCAGACTTCACGGTGTATTAAATAACACAGGGATTCCAGGGGTAATTTAGAGTTCAAATTTTCTCAAAGTGATTAGTTTAATTGTTCTGTCCAGTAGGTACTGAGGAACACCTAAATTAATGCATTTTACTAATATTGTGAGTGCTCCTAAGAGTTGTAAAGAAAAGATAACATGGGATGATGATAAAAGTGTGCTGCCAGCATCAGTTTTAAACTGCTTTGAGTATTTTTAAAAGAAAAACAGCAAAAGAGTGAGGGAAGAATGATGAAAAGGATTAAAGGGTTCACATGGTCTAAGGGAATAACATGGGGAAAGCTAAAACACTTTTGAATATAAAAAGAATCTGTGTTGGTCTATAAAAGAAGGATATAGAATCAGAAGAAGGGGGGAATTCAAAAAAAAAACTGGAGAGATATAATTCTGAAACTAAGAAGACAGAGAGTATTCTGAAATGGGGACAATCCAAGAGAGGGAAAAACACATAGAGAGAGGACTAAAGATTGGAAGAATTCTGAAAGCTAATAGGTTCTGCTGATTGTTTTGCGAAACTGGTATTCCTGGGAATCTGCTACTGTCCCTTTGTCTGTTGGTATCTGCTGCTGTTCATCACTGGTTGTTGCGATTGACTGTCGCTTACTGTCTTGTTGCTGATCTCATACTCTTCTTTTGATTTAAATCTCAGGTACACATTTGTAACTTCAGGCTTATGGAAATAAATTGAAGTGATGATCCCTTCTCTTAATGATTTCTTTCTATTTTACTATTTTCATTTGCAAATTGTTATCCATTTAGCAAGCCTGTTATGAAGTTAGACTGTTGTCACGACCCAAACCCTGGTCGTGATGGCGCCCAACACAATGCTAGGCAAGCCCGACCATATTATCCCTTAAACCAGCCAATTATTAATCAAGTTAAACTTAAACAGTAAATGATCATATCAGGTGATAAGCGAAATGTAAGACATACAAAACACGGTCCCAACCATATCGTGGTGTCACGAGACTGAGCCTCTACAGAATAGCATCCTAATACAAACAAGTCTAGGAAAATAGGAAATCAACAAGATGATAAAGAAGGAGAAACAGGTTCTGCGGACGCCGGCACCTACCTCGTAGTCTCCGCAAAAGTAGATATGATCAGCAGCTACAATGTCTCAACTGCTCTCGGGCACCTGTGGATCTGCACAGAAAGTGCAGGGGAGTGGGGTGAGTATATTTCAACTCAGTGAGTAACAATAATAAATAATAACCGAAGGTAAGAACTCATGTGCTATCACTTAGCAGTTCTAAGGCAACCCTCACAGGTACGTCATCACTATAGTAATACTCAAATCTCCAATCTACGTTTATCTCTACAAGATTCCACCCCGAACTAACCCTCACTCGTACCCCTACGGTGTACGGCCATCTCAACATATAAAGACACATACTTATGTCTATAATGTATAAGTATTTAAGTAGATAGTAGGGTATGATTAAGTATAATGCTGCGGCGTGCAGCCCGCTCCAATACATATACCGCTGCGGCGCTTGTAAACTATTATACACTTTTGTTCATTAGAGGCTCATGACTCTTGACCCTTCGGTCTATGGGAGTTGGTGTATTATGGGACTTGGTTCCCCGTTTTCATTATATGTATCGATGTTGCTTCGTGATTTGATATGCTTAAATGGGCTAAGGAGAGCTTCTAGCTCCGTTATTGTTATTGATTGGTCAGGCTGGCTTAGCAATGTGCTAGGCGCCATCACGACCGGATTTGGGGTCGTGACAATTACATGTATACTACTGCGGCGTGCAGTCCGATCCAATTTATATACTCATGTGGCGTGCAGCCCGATCCAATATAGGTATATATATATATATAATACCTCATAACGGGTCCTCGACCCTATCCCGGTCAGTATATACTTGGCCTCTCAGGCCCAATATAATATATCACAGTGGGTCCTTGACCCTGTCTCAGTCAATATAGACTTGGCCTTTCAGGCCCACTCAGCTAGAACAGGGAATTCCACCCTAGATAATCTCTCTCAATGTACACATCTAGTACAGGCTCATTTTATGCTATACAGCTAGAGCTACGGCTGAGTGTATGTTTCCAACATGATTTAAGGGTCACCTAGCTCTATAGATTCCCTAATGCTCTACAGATCGGCACAAGGCCCCAAACATGGCTATTAGCCCAATTGTACGGTTATAATCTCAGTAACAGTCATACAACACAGTATTCTATTAGCCGGGAAGGACTAAGTCCGAACCCCCAATCACAATGTCACCACGCCCGTCATAGAACGCGTGTCTCATCTCAATATAGCACTGTGAAGTGCTAGTACGGGGTTTCAAACCCTCAGTACATTGTTTACTACTACCACTCACCTCGAACCGGTAGGAGCTTCAATCCGCCTTGCGCTTGTCTCGCAAATCAATCTCCTCGGTGCCAAATCTGCTCAAAATCATAGAGAATGCATCAATATACGCTAATTTCACGAAATTCATTCGAAATAACCCAATTTATACCAAAACCCACAAGTTGTCAAAACCCGACTTTTGGTGCGCTTCTCGAAAAATTATAAAAGTTACATATTCGGAACCCTCGTCTCAATACGAGTCTAGGCATATCAAATTTACCAAATTCGGACTCCATTTGCCCACTCAAATCGGCAATTTACCAAAACCCCGGTTTAGGCTAAATTTCCCCACAGTTTGATCCAATTTTCGTGAATTAAAGGAGGATTTCATGATAAAAACGCGTAAAGGAACCATAAAACTCACCTCCGATGATAACCACAAAAATCCGCCTCTGTGAGGCCGCCCCTGCGACCAAATGGTCGCTTCTGCGAGATTCCACCAAATCACCCAGCTCCGCTTCTGCGGCTGGGTCTCGCACCTGCGCGACCGCTTCTGCGGATACCCCTCCGCTTCCGCGATCTCCCCCAGCTGCCCGCCTTCCGCTTCTGCGACCCATGACTCGCAGAAGCGAGTCCGCTTCTGCGACTGCGCTTCTGCGGAACCTCCTCGCCAAACCCATTTCGCTTCTGCGATGGATTCTCCGCTTCTGCAGTCCCGCTCCTGCGGTTCCCAATCCGCAGGAGCGAAAATGCTGCTGCAATTCATGATAGCAGCTCCCAAACTCCAATTTCCTCCCGTTTAGCCATCCGAAAACACCCCGAGGCCCCCGGGACCTCGTCCAAACACACCAACACATCTTAATACCTTATTCGAACTTGTTCCAATCCTCAACACACGTCTAATAACATCAAAACCCATAATTCACATCGAATTCAAGCCTAAATTCCTTAAAACATTCTGAATTACACAATCAATCAAAAACCCGACTAAACGACGTCCGAATGACCTGAAATTTTGCAGGCACATCCAAAATCACCTAACGAAGCTACTGCAACCGTCGGAATTCCATTCCGACCCCCGGATCAAAATCTCACCTATCGTTCGGATTCGTCAAAATTTCGACCTTCGGCATTTCAAGCCTAATTGAGCTACGGGCCTCCAAAATACATTCCGATCGCTCCCCTAAGTCACAATCCACCTCCCGGAACTAACCGAATCATCAGAATTCAATTCCGAACTTCCTAACTGAATAGTCAACTCCGGGTTGACTTTCCTTATTCGAGTTTCCTTCAAAAAGGCTATATGCCTCATTTTCATTTCAATTCACTCCTAACTTCCCCGATAGACTCTAACACCGATATAAAAGCATGAATTATGTAATTACAACATAACGGGGTGGTAATTCCCGTGACGACGGGCCGGGTCGTCACATTCTCCCGACCTTAAACAAACGCTCGTCCTCGAGCGGGTCAAGAATCATACCTGAAGTCTCAAATAGCTGAGGGTATCTGCTCCGCATCTCTTGCTCAACCTCCCAAGTAGCCTCCTCTACGGGTCGACCTCTCCATTGAACCTTAACTGATGCAATCTCCTTCGACCTCAACTTCCTTACTTGGCGACCCAAAATAGCAATAGGCTCCACATCATAGGATAGATCACCATCAAGCTTGAATGGTACTGAAGTCTAATACATGGGACGAATCTCCGATGTACTTCCGGAGCATAGACACATGGAACACTGGATGAACGCTGGATAAGCTGGGTGGCATGGCTAACTCATATGCCACCTCTCCAACTCTCCTGAGTATCTCAAAAGGACCAATGTACCTGGGACTCAACTTCCCTTTCCTCCCGAACCTCATGACACCCTTCATGGGTGAAACCTTCAACAATACTCTGTCACCAACCATAAAAGACAACTCTCGAACCCTACGGTCTCCATAACTCTTCTGGCGAGACTATGCTATGCGAAGCCTCTCCTGGATCAACTTTGCTCTATCCAGAGCATTCTGAACTAACTCAGTCCTTATCAGTCTATCCTCACCAGGCTCAAACCATCCTACGGGAGATCTACACTGTCTGCCATACAATGCCTCGTACGGGGCCATCTGAATACTCGACTGGTAGCTGTTGTTGTAGGCAAACTCAGCAAGTGGCAAAAACTCATCCCATGAACCACCAAAGTTAATCACACATGCTCGCAACATATCCTCCAGGATCTGAATAGTGCGCTCAGACTGTCCGTATGTCTGGGGGTGAAATGCAGTGCTCAACTCAACCCGCGTATCCATCTCTCGTTGAAATGCTCTCCAAAACTGAGATGTGAACTGAGTGCCTCTATCAGATATAATAGACACCGGGACCCCATGCAACCCGACAATCTCCCAAATAAAGATCGCTGCCAACCACTCCGATGAGTAAGTAGTACTAACTGGGATGAAATGTGCGGACTTAGTCACCCGATCAATAATCACCCATACAGAATCAAACTTCCTCGCTGTCCGAGGGAGCCCAGTAACAAAATCCATGGTGATCCTCTCCCATTTCCACTCGGGAATAACCATACGCTGAAGAACACCGCCCGGTCTCTGATGCTCATATTTGACCTGCTGGCAATTGAGGCACTTAGCTACATGCCTAACAATATCCATCTTCATTCTCCTCCACCAGTAGTGCTGTCTCAAGTCTTGGTACATCTTTGCGGCACCTGGGTGAATAGAGTACCGCGAACCGTGTGCCTCCTCAAGTATCAACTCCCGCAAACCATCAACATTGGGCACGCATATACGGCCCCGCATCCTCATAACACCATCACTGTCGATAGTCACATCTCTAACATCATTATGCTGCACTCTGTCCTTAAGGACAAGCAAATGTGGGTCATCATACTGTCGCTCCCCGATGCGATCATATAAGGAAGATCGAGAAACAACACAAGCCAACACCCGACTCGGCTCCGAAATATCTAATCTCACTAGCCGATTGGCTAGGGCCTCAACATCATAAGCAAATGGCCTCTCCCCAACTGGGATGAAAGCTAGGCTGCCCATGCTAACCGCCTTCCGACTCAAGGCGTCGGCCACCACATTGGCCTTCCCCGGATGATACAAAATAGTGATGTCATAATCCTTAAGCAACTCCAACCACCTCCGCTGTCTCAAATTAAGGTCCTTCTGTCTGAATAAGTGCTGAAGGCTGCGATGATCCGTAAACACCTCACAGGAGACACCATACAGGTAATGCCTCCAAATCTTCAAAGAATGGACTATGGCTGCTAACTCCAAATCATGAACAGGGTAGTTCTGCTCGTGGGGCTTCAACTGACGAGAAGCATAAGCAATGACCCTACCCTCCTGCATCAACACACAACCAATGCCAACTCCTGAGGCATCACAATATACAGTATAAGAATCTGAAGCTGTCGGCAGAATCAAGACTGGTGCTGTGGTCAATGCTGTCTTGAGCTTCTGAAAGCTCTCCTCGCACTCCTCGGACCATAAGAAAGGAACACCCTTCTGAGTCAATCTAGTCAAGGGTGAAGCAATAGAAGAGAATCCCTGGACGAATCGGCGATAATACCCTGCCAATCCCATAAAGCTACGGATCTCAGAAACTGAGGTCGGTCTGGGCCAACTCTGCACTGCCTCGACCTTCCTCGGATCTACCTGAATACCATCACGGGACACCACGTGTCCTAAGAATGCCACGGACTCAAGCCGCAACTCACATTTGGAGAACTTGCCATACAGCTTCTCCTATCTCAATCTCTACAATGCAATACCCAAGTGTCGAGCATGCTCCTCCTGGCTACGAGAGTAGACTAGAATGTCGTCAATGAACACAATCACAAATGAATCAAGATACGGCTTGAATACACTGTTCATCAGATGCATAAATGTTGCTGGGGCGTTGGTCAGCCCAAAAGACATCACAAGGAAGTCATAGTGACCATATCTGGTCCTGAATGCAGTCTTCATAATGTCGGACTCTCTAATCTTCAGTTGATGGTAGCCCGAACGAAGATCAATCTTCGAGAACACCCTAGCTCCCTGGAGCTGATCAAATAAATCATCAATACGAGGCAGAGGATACTTATTCTTCACTGTTACTTTGTTTAGCTGCCTGTAGTCAATACACATCCTCATGGATCCGTCCTTCTTCTTAACAAACAGGACCGGTGCACCCCACGGCGACACACTCGGCCGAATAAACCCCTTATCTAGGAGTTCCTGGAGCTGCTCCTTCAATTCCTTCAACTCAGCTGGTGCCATCCGATATGGAGGAATAGAAATAGGCTGAGTGCCTGGCACCAAATCGATACCAAAATCAATATCCCTGTCCGGCGGCATGCCCGGCAGGTCTGAGGGAAACACATCGGGAAAGTCTCGCACAATGGGAACAAAATCAATACTGGGAGTCCGGGCCTCGACCTCCCGCACAAATGCTAAATAAGAGAGACATCCCTTCCCAACCATTCGTCGGGCCTTGAGGAAAGATATTACCCTGCTAGGTACATACTCAGTCGTGCCTCGCCACTCGATCCTCTGAATGCCCGGCATAGCCAAAGTGATTGTCTTAGCATGACAGTCCAGAATAGCATGACATGGAGATAGCCAGTCCATGCCCAGTATAACATCAAAATCAATCACGCTGAGAAGCAACAGGTCTACTCGGGTCTCCAGACCTCCAATAGTGACCAAACAGGACTAGTATACGTGGTCCACAACAATAGTATCCCCTACCGGGGTAGATACATGCACTAGCAGCTCAAGACTCCCTCGGGTCGCACCCAAATGAGGAGAAAAATATGTAGACACATAAGAATAAGTAGAGCCGGGATCGAACAATACTGAGGCATCTCTGTGGCAGACTGAAATAATACCTGTAATGACAGCATCAGAAGCAACGGCCTCAGATCGGCCCTGAAAAGCATAGCATCTAGCCTGTCCGCCTGATCGGCCTCCCCTCGAGAGCGACCCCTAGCTGTCTGACCCTCACCCCTAGCTGGCGAGGCGGGTGCTGAAGTAGAAGGACCAGATGACGAGGGCTGCCCCCTCTGCTGATAAGATCTGGAAACAAGACGGGGACACTCCCTACGGTGGTGCCCAAACTCTCCGCACTCGTAAGAACTCCCCGGTGCTGGGGACTGAGACTGATATGGACCCCTGGCGCTGGAGTGGCCAGCTGATGAACTAGACCGAGATGAACCCTGAGCAGATGGGGCATGTGAAGAACTCTGAGCTGGTATGGCACTGAGAGATGGCTGGCTCTGGTGCGAACCCTTATAACCCTGCCTAGAAGACCATCTGCGACGATCTGAACGACTCGACTGCGAAGATCTGAAAGAGTGACTTCGGCTCTGCTGACTCTGGCCTCTGGTCTGAGTACCACTGGAACTAGCTGCTTCTCGAGGCCTCTTGGCCTCCCTCTCATCCCTCTCCCTGCGATGATCTGTCTCTATGTCGCGAGCAATATCCACAGCATCCTCAAATGTACGACTCAAAACCCTCTCCCGAGTCATCAGAATGCGAATGGGATAAATGAGGCCGTCCACGAAGCGCCCAATCCTCTCTCTGTCGGAATGAACCAACCACGGTGCATATCTGGACAACTCTGTAAACCCGATCTCATACTCTGACACTGACATGTCCCCCTGACGGAGACCCTCAAACTGCCTACGCATCTCCTCTCTCCGAGATCGAGGCACCCATTTCTCCAAGAACATAGTGGAGAACTCCGGCCATGATAGTGGTGCTGCTCCGGCTGGCCTGCGGCGCTCATAGGCCTCCCACCAAGCGAAGGCTGGTCCCTGAAACTGAAAGGTAGTGAAAGATACCCCACCGGACTCCAATATCCCTGCCGTACGAAGCATCCGACGCCACTTATCCAGAAAACCTCGGGCATCCTCGCCCGGAGACCAGTGAACACCGGAGGAGATAACCCGGTGAACCTCTCGAGACGACGCCGCTCATCGTATGTCATAGGCCGGGACCCCGTCCCCCCGAATCCGATCCGTCGGGCCGAACCGGTACCACGAGCTGAACCCGGAGGAGCCTCCGGTGTCCGTAGGCCCCGCACCGCCGGCTCGGAGTGCGTATCGCGGGGGTCCGATGACCACCTCCGATCCCCGATGCACCGCTGCAGTAGTAACTAAAACCTCCTGTGCTAGGCCAGTGCAGGCATCGCTAGTATCCGAGCCGTGGTCTCCCGTAGACCCGGAATGACAATGGGCACGAGCTGGTGCCCGACCCGGTGCCGCCGGCACCTCTACAATCGGGGGCCGTGGGTCGGCCTAGCACCGCTCGCCGTCGCCCTAACTCCGCCACGACCACGACCGCGTCCACGGCCTCAGCAGGTGGTAGTGGTGGTCATCCTCCACGTCCGGATGATCGAGTTCTCGCCATCCGCGAGAGAATAGAATGTCAAAGTTCAGGATCAAGTCAAAAGTAATCGCACGACGAGAATTCCAAGAATTGAAACTTTTCCTAAATAGGTTTGCAGCCTCCCGAGGATAAGTACAGGCGTCCCCGTACCGATCCGCGAAAGCCTACCAAACTAGCTCATGACTCGCGAGTCCTAGTAACCTAGGCTCGATACCAACTTGTCACGACCCAAATCCCCTGGTCGTGATGGCGCCCAACACAATGCTAGGCAAGCCCGACCATATTATCCCTTAAATCAGCCAGTTATTAATCAAGTTAAACTTAAACAGTAAAAAGATCATATCAGGTGATAAGCGAAATGTAAGACATACAAAACACGGTCCCAACCATATCGTGGTGTCACGAGACTGAGCCTCTACAGAATAGCATCCTAATACAAACAAGTCTAGGCAAATAGGAAATCAACAAGATGATAAAGAAGGAGAAACAGGCTCTGCGGACGCTGGCAGCTACCTCCTAGTCTCCACAAGAAGTAGATGTGAGCAGGCAGCAACAATGACTCAACCGCTCTCGGGTACCTGTGAATCTGCACAAAAAGTGCAGGGGAGTGGGGTGAGTATATTTCAACTCATTGAGTAACAATAATAAATAATAACTTAAGGTAAGAACTCCTGTGCTATCACTTAGCAGTTCTAAGACAACCCTCACAGGTACGTCATCACTATAGTAGTACTCTAACCTCCAATCTACGTTTATCTCTACAAGATTCTACACCGAACCAACCCTCACTCGTACCCCTACGGTGTACGGCCATCTCAACATATAAAGACACATACTTATGTCTATAATGTATAAGTATTTAAGTAGATAGTAGGATATGATTAAGTATAATGCTGCGGCGTGCAGCCCGCTCCAATACATATACGGCTGCGGCGCGCAGCCCGCTCCATTTAACGTCGACGGCGCTCACCGGGGGTGTATACAGACTTCGGAGGGGCTCCCTATGCCCAAGCACTATTATACCGCGGCGTGCGGTCCGATCCACACATGTATACTGCGTGGCGTGCGTCCGATCCAATATCTATATGTATATATATTTATACCGCCGTGGCGCGCAACCCGATCCCATAATATACACCGGTGCTCACCGAGAATGTGTGCATACTACAGACTCGGAGGGGCTCCTGCAGCCCCAGCGCAATACCGCGGCGTGCGGTCCGTCCCACATGTATATTACATGTATATTACGCGGCGTGCGGTCCGATCCAATATATATACTGCTGCGGCGTGCGGCCCGATCCAATATAGGTATATATATATAATACCTCATAATGGGTCCTCGACCCTATCCCGATCAATATATGCTTGGCCTCTCAGGCCCAATATAATGTATCACAGTGGGTCCTGGACCCTGTCTCAGTCAATATAGACTTGGCCTTTCAGGCCCACTCAACTAGAACAGGGAATTCCACCCTAGATAATCTCTCTCAATGTACACATCTAGTACAGAGGCTCATATTATGCTATACAGCTAGAGCTATGGCTGAGTGTATGTTTCCAACATGATTTAAGGGTCACCTAGCCTTATAGGTTCCCTAATGCTCTACAGATCGGCACAAGGCCCCAAACATGGCTATTAGCCCAATTGTACAGGTTATAATCTCAGTAACAGTCATACAACACAGTATTCTATTAGCCGAGAAGGACTAAGTCCGAACCCCCAATCACAACGTCACCACGCCCGTCATAGAACGCGTGTCTCATCTCAATATAGCACTGTGAAGTGCTAGTACGGGGTTTCAAACCCTCGGTACATTGTTTACTACTACCACTCACCTCGAACTGGTAGAAGCTTCAATCCGCCTTGTGCTTGCCTCGCAAATCAATCTCCTCGGGTGCCAAATCTGCTCAAAATCATAGATAATGCATCAATATACGCTAATTTCACGAAATTCATTCGAAATAACCCAATTTATACCAAAACCCACAAGTTGTCAAAACCCGACTTTTGGTGCGCTTCTCGAAAAATTATAAAAGTTACATATTCGGAACCCTCGTCTCAATACGAGTCTAGGCATATCAAATTTACCAAATTCGGACTCCATTTGCCCACTCAAATCGGCAATTTACCAAAACCCCGGCTTAGGCTAAATTTCCCCACAGTTTGATCCAATTTTCGTGAATTAAAGGAGGATTTCATGATAAAAACGCGTAAAGGAACCATAAAACTCACCTCCGATGATAACCCGATGTTCTCCCAGCAATAACTCGCCCAAATCGCCCAATTCACCTTCAAGAACCGAGCCCCAAATATTTTGCAACTTATGAAATTTTAACCCTTCTGAAATTTTTAACACATGCCCGATTTCCGCTTCTGCGGACAAAATCCGCCTCTGCGAGGCCGCCCCTGCGACCAAATGGTCGCTTCTGCGAGATTCCACCAAATCACCCAGTTCCGCTTCTGCGGCTGGGTCTCGCACCTGCGCGACCGCTTCTGCGGATACCCCTCCGCTTCCGCGATCTCCCCCAGCTGCCCGCCTTCCGCTTCTGCGACCCATGACTCGCAGAAGCGAGTCCGCTTCTGCGGAACCTCCTCGCCTCAATTTCGCTTCTGCAATGAAATCTCCGCTTCTGCGGTCCCGCTCCTGCGGTTCCCAATCCGCAGGAGCGAAAATGCTGCTGCAATTCATGACAGCACCTCCCAAACTCCAATTTCCTCCCGTTTAGCCATCCGAAAACACCCCGAGGCCCCCGGGACCTCGTCCAAACACACCAACACATCTTAATACCTTATTCGAACTTGTTCCAATCCTCAACACACGTCTAATAACATCAAAACCCATAATTCACATCGAATTCAAGCCTAAATTCCTTAAAACATTCCGAATTACACAATCAATCAAAAACCCGACTAAACGACGTCCGAATGACCTGAAATTTTGCAGGCACATCCAAAATCACCTAACGGAGCTACTGCAATTGTCGAAATTCCATTCCGACCCCCGGATCAAAATCTCACCTACCGTTCGGATTTCGCCAAAATTCAACCTTAGCCAATTCAAGCCTATTTCTACACCGGGCCTCCAAATTCAATTTCGATCGCTCCCCTAAGTCACAATCCACTTCCCGGAACTAACCGAATCATCAGAATTCAATTCCGAGCTTCCTAACTGAATAGTCAACTCCGGGTTGACTTTCCTTATTCGAGTTTCCTTCAAAAAGGCTATATGCCTCATTTTCATTTCAATTCACTCCTAACTTCCCCGATAGACTCTAACACCGATATAAAAGCATGAATTATGTAATTACAACATAACGGGGTGGTAATTCCCGTGACGACGGGCCGGGTCATCTGTTTTCTTTTAAATTGAAAGTCAAAACTGGACTGCTGTAATTTAATTGATGTGGTGATTGTCCCATTGTGCTGTTTGTATACGGATGTAGTTGGCATCTCGTTTGGTATAGCTTGTGTTTAGGCTATTTGAAGTGTAATTAAAGAGGTTAATGTTTTAAAGTGACAGGCCTAAGTAGTTGAATTAGTAGCGTAGGTTTTGTTTAATTAGGTAGTAAACTACTTAATAGAATTTTATGTATATATATGTAAATGGTGATTTCAGTGGTAGCTACTTGAAGCGAAATTGGCAAAAATGAAAAATATGTTATTTCCATTTCTGTTTCTGTTCTCACGATAGGCATTGATTTTTAAACAAGGATGAGAAGTCAATATCAGGCAAATTTAGTCCAAATGAGAAAAATCAGTAAGAAAAAACAGTTTTGGCAAATGAATTGAATACTAGCAAAAATGAGAACAACATTTTCTTATACCAATGATGCTGGACGCCTAAAAAGTAGAAATTAACTGGATTTGGCAATGGATTTTACGGTGGGCCTAATTGCCATTATATGGCCCAGATCTGGAATACAGTCCAGCTCATTCGGATTATTAATTCAAGTAATAAAATCCCATTTCATTTTTAAAACCAATAGATGAAATAAAAAATAGAAAATATAATTGGGTTAGGATTGGCCTTAAATAAAATAAGACGAGCCTCGCCAAACGAAGAATACACAAATTGCAGGGCCCTCAGTTAATTGTAATAAATTTTAGATTCGGAAGACCGTTTAGCAAATTTCACGGTCTTTCCAAAGTCAATCAAGACGAATAGACTCTTCAGGTACGATTTGTAAATAAATTACTTTCCTAAATACGGGTGCGCATTTATGTGACCCAAATCTTACTCTCGGAGAAACTGAAATACATTAAAGTCACAGGCGTACCGGTTTGCGGTGTGACTCGAAATGTGTTTTCATGACGTCACAATTCTTCTAAAATTAAAAAGCGGAAAAGAACATAATTGAAATATATAAAGAAATCAGATAAAAACAAAATTGCAGTTGTGCGACCGTGCTAAAACCACGGAATCCGGGAGTGCCTAACACCTTCTCCTGAGTTAACAGAATTCCTTACCCAGGTTTCTAGTTTCGCAGACTGTAATACAGAGTCATTAACTTCCTCGGTTCGGGATTAAACCGGTGACTTGGGACACCATTATTTTCCCAGGTGGCGACTCTGAAAAATTAAATAAATTGATCCCGTTCCGACTGTCCTTTAAGTGGAAAAACTCCTTCCCTGATTATTATTATATCTCTTCCCAGGGTGTAGTACTAACAGTGTCACATTACGTTATACGTATGTGCAGTAAAAAGGAGGTGTGACACACACCACAAGATAAAAGGAATACCAAGTAAAAAATTAAACAAGAAGTATCATAATAGGGGAAAACACAAAATCATCAACTTTTATTAATTCAGTAATGAAAATCAGAATAATGAAAACAGTTAATATCAAACAAGGAAATATCAAATAGTTGCACGGCATCACCCTTCGTGCTTTTACTTTCATCCTCACACCCATGGCACGACATGATCCTTCGTGCATGGTTCGAATAACAACGGCACGGAATGTTCCTTCGTGCATAATCAATATCACAAGGCAGGGCATGATCCTTCGTGCATAATCAATAACAAGGCACGACATTACCCTTCGTGCATAATCAATAATATGAGGTACAACATTACCCTTCGTGCATAATCAATAAAATAAGGCACGGCATTACCCTTCGTGCATAATCAATAAACAAGGCACGACATCACCCTTCGTGCATTATCACTCTTCCTCACCCAAATAGCAATCACAGTTAAGGGCAAAAGAATGGAAAAAAATAATCATGAACCGTCCCGGCAAGGGACACAGTAATCATCACAACAAGGTCCCGACAAAGGAAACAATAATCAACTTCATAATAAAGTCCCGGCAAGGGAAAACAATAATCAATTTCACAACCCGGCAAGGGTTCAAGATTATATCTTAAAAACACCCCACAATAGATATCAACACAAGACTAACGGTCATGCTGGACGCCAGTGTATGGATGCTCTTCACCACAGCCCATACACCACACTTGATCACATAGCAATTAGCACATTAATCCTATTCCCTCAATCTAGGATAGATCAAACACTTACCTCTAAGCCTTGAAGTCCAAATTATCCTTCAACTATAGCTTTACCTCGAATTTCAGCTTTCAACTTGCTCGAATCTAATCACAATTGATTCAATTACATTAATAAATACTATATAACTTGGTTTGGATGCTTAA
The DNA here is from genome assembly GCA_032618575.1 of Nicotiana noctiflora. NCBI lineage: Eukaryota > Viridiplantae > Streptophyta > Magnoliopsida > Solanales > Solanaceae > Nicotiana > Nicotiana noctiflora. The sequence continues at coordinate 33,518 of JASVEL010007926.1, read as the reverse complement.
AAATGTTTTCCCAAAGTTTACCCCAAAACTTCCCAAAACGCCCCTGGTCCCACGTGGTCGGAACTCGGGGTTCGGACCAAAATCCGATTACCCATTCCCTCACGAGTTCAAATATATGATTTGTTTCAAAATTGGACCTCAAATTTGAGGTCCAATTCCCCAATTCATGCAAAACCTAGGTTCTACCCAAAAACAAGAATTTCTACCATGGAAACCTTTGATTTCACTTGAAAAACATGTTTAATGATGTTAGGAATTGAAATAATTAAGTAAAAAGTGACTTACAAGTGTTTTGGAGTGATTTTGCTCTTGGAGAATCGTGTGTGGTGTGTTGGGTTTTGAAAGAATGAAGAAAAGAGGTGTAAAATCCGTTTAAGTATCAGATTGCACAGCTGCGTTTATGGGAATTGCGAACGTTTGTTCGTAATTGCGAACATAGCAGGTTTGGGGACTGTTGCTCTCGCATTTGCGAGAAAAGTTTGCATTTGCGAACTCTGGCCCAAGCTGCCAGTCTCGCATTTGCGAGATGTTCTTCGCATATGCAGCTGTGCAATTTGATACATCCCGAAACCGCAGAACCAACCCACTCCCCATTATTACTGCAACACATGCCACACTTCAAGAAACACCCCACTACTCATCCCTGAACCACTAAATTCCACAAATGATCATCACAACAACACCTCCATCTATGTGGAAACCATACCACACCCCATTCAGCCCACCTCAAGCATGCCCGAGTGTGATGATAAAGACCCTCTTATCAAGAATCTGGCCGTGGAACTCAAGAAGCTGACTAGCTGAGTCCAGGGTGTTGAAGGAAGCAAGGGGATCGAGGGAATTAATTACGAAGACTTTTGCATTCAACCAGATGTCGGATTGCCCGAGGGGTACAAACATCCCAAGTTCGAGATGTTCGATGGCATCGGGGATCGCATAATTCATTTGAGGACATACTGCGACAAGCTGGTCCGAGTAGGAAAGGATGAAAAGATTCACATGAAACTCTTCATGAGAAGTCTGAAAGAGGATGCTCTATCTTGGTACATTAGCCAAGACTCGAAGATGTGGTCGAATTGGGTAAGTATGGCATCCGATTTCATGGACATGTTCAGATTCAACATGGAGAACGCGCCAGATGTGTTCTACATCCAGAACTTGAAAAAGAAACCAAAGGACACATTCCGCGAGTATGCTAATCGTTGGAGATCAGAAGCCTCTAAGGTCAGGCGAGCTTTAGAAGAGGAAAAAATGAATAGGTTTTTGTCCAGGCCCAAGACCCACAGTACTACGAAAGGTTGCTGTTGATTGAAGGCCAGAAATGTTTTGACATTATCAAGCTAGGGGAGAGGATCGAGGAAGGAAATTAAAGTGGTATGGTCACTAACTTTAAAGCATTACAGGCTACCAACAAGGCTCTACAGTCTGGTAGCACGTCCAAGAAAAGGGATGTGGGGGCCGTGATGGTTGCACAGAGAACAAAATCACCAATCAAATACCAAACCTATCAATTACCTCCACTCATATATCAGCCTACCCCAAATTACCAAGCACCCTCGCCCGCTTACCAAGCTCCACTACCTACTTACAAATTATCTCCACCTCTCGCATATCAGCCTACTTCACCCAAATACTCCCAACCAACACACGTCTACCAAGCCTCCAATACCCAATAAGCCCATTATCAATCACCTCACTAGAATTTCCCTAGACCATGACCAAACTTTGACCGTAGACCTCCCAAACAATACACTGCTAGTGCTGAATAAATCGACCAGCTGTATGAAAGGCTTAAAGATGCTGGTTATGTCACCCCTATCCCTGCTATAACTCCAGAAAATCCTTCCTAATGGATTAACCTAAATAAAACCTGTGCATACCACTCCGGCCTGGAAGGGCATACCATTTATAAGTGCCGCTCTCTAAAGGATAAGATTCATGATGGACAACAAGAACATCGTGGAAAAGGAGGTGTTCACATGATTGAGATAGAAGATGATTGGGACCCTAAGGGATAGGTTAGATTAATTGCTGAAGGTGACGAGCCAAAGAAACCAACAACCACACTTAACCCAATTGTAGTCCAGATGCAGCCTTCTAAAGATACTGAAGTGAACATGTCCATACCACTTGATCTTGAAACACCATCTTCTGTAAAGATACTAGGACTAATTGAGGTCGAGTTTGGGTCCCTAAAAGTACCTGCACCATTTGGAGTCACTATGTTACCTCCCAAAGCAAGGGTACCCATCCCAGTAGCAATGTCAGCCATAACACCATTCCAAACGAAGGCCATCCCTTGGGATTACACAGTCGAGGCAAGGAGAAAAGGAAAAGCCAAAACCGGACAAGCAGTTGCGGCACAGGGTATGACAAGAACCGACATGGTTTACACTCTAGAACATTTAGTTGAATCGAGTAAGCAGGCCTTTGGACGGCCTACCAAAATTGGACCCGATGACCTCTAGAGTAAGATACAAGCAAATGAATACTCAGTCATTGATCAACTGAACAAAACACCGGCACAGATCTCCATCCTAGCACTACTGCAATGCTCCGATGCACATAAGAATGCCTTGTTGAAGATACTGAGTGAGGCATATGTACCCAGCAACATAACTAGAGGAGAAATGGAAAACATGGTAGGGCAATTATTGGAGATTCACAAAATCACTTTCCACAAAGATGAGATTCCCCCGGAAGGGCTAATCAACAATAAAGCATTGCACATCACTATGCAATGCGAAGATTATTTCATCACCAGAATTTTGATGGACGGAGGGTCCAACCTCAATAATTGTCCATTGGTGACTCTCAGAACATTACGAAAGATCCTGTATGAGATCAAGGATGGAGCCATCAATGTCAAAGCTTTCGATGGTTCACAAAGGTCCACTACTTGGGAAATCAGTTTGTGCTTGCAAATGGGACGGACTTGGTTCGACGTTGACTTCCAAGTGATAGACATTCCAGCATCTTACAACTTGCTATTGGGACGTCCATGGATTCATGCCTTTGGAGCCGTAGCATCAACCCTGCATAAGGAAGTGAAGTTTGAGTGGAATCACCAATGGGTGATTATTCATGGCGACGGTATAAACCCGATATACAGTCGCCAGACCATCCCAACAATCGAAGAAAGAAGAAAGATAGGCGGAGAAACTTACCATCACATTGAGCGAGTCAACGCCGTGGACAAGAATAAATGGTGGGATAACAAAATTGAAAGAATACTGAATTGGTGTGGATATGAACACTAGCAAGGGACTCAGCAAGAACCTCTAGGGAATCACCAAAACTATCAAGTTGAAGAAACATGGTACCGCTTTTGGTTTGGGATATGAATACACTTGGGAAGAGTTCAACCATTGGTCGCCACCACGGCGTAGTCCCTACTACCACTAGAGCATCTGATACCTTGATTGTTGTAGACTTTCCAGCCAGCGGATCTCATATATGGCTCGGAAGAAGAGGAAACACTAACTGCAATGAGGAATTTGTTTTTGGAAAATGATAATATGGGTTGTTGTGTCATTTTTGAGGAGGAAGGGGAGGAAGGCCCTTCCAAGAAGCCGTGAGCCGAGGAGCATGCCTCAACAATTGGTCCATCAGAAGCACCAGGGCCCGGAAGGCTTCGGGGTAGTGAGGCTAAACAAAGCACCATGAATTATCTTTATTTTCTGCCAGTTGACTTTCTTTCCGCATTTTAATTCTGAAATAAGATCTCCAATGTTCAAAACAATTATGAAATTTATTTATGGTTTCTTATAAAATCTCGCTCTTAATACTTTTCGTCGTTAACTTTATTTCACACAACAATACTATTACTTATCTTGATGAACCGATGATTGTGACATGCAACGAGACAACACAACAAATGGATATAGACTTAGAAGAAGATGATATACCAGAAGAGGTTATTAAAGAGGTTGAGGATTTTGAGAACAGATCTAAGTCCAACCTAGACGAGACTAAAGTCATTAATCCGGGGATGCAGAAAACATCAAAGAAACACGAATCGATGTTCATTTGTCACCGTCAGAGAAGGAAGAGTATACATAATGTCATATGATGACATGGCTAGTCTAAGCACATCCATTGTGTCTCACAAATTGTCGACTGATCCAGCTTGTCCACCAGTGAAGCCGAAGCTCAGAAAGTTCAAGGATCGTGATCGTGGTAGCTAAGCAAGCCAATTTACTCACCGTTCTAAAGCCCTAACTTACCCTTTTTTGATGAATTTCCACCAATTTACATGTTAATTCGACCATAAACTTGAATAATTCGGCCAAGGGACTTACCCTCAGTTGATTCCCAGTCAAAACTCTCAAAAATACACGCCCAAAGCTCTCAAGGTCGCTCAATAATGGTAGAAAATATCCCATGCCATGAAATATAACATTTAAACTCTTCTGCCCAGTCGACTTTCGCTTCTGCGGTCCCGCTTTCGCTTATGCGAGACCGCTTCTGCGGCCAAAATCCCGCTTCTGTTGTTCTCATTAAAATTTCCAAATTCCGCTTTTGCGGCTCAAATTCTGATTCTACGGAACTTCCTCTTAAGAACCAAAACCGCTTCAGCGATTTACCTTCCGCTTTTGCGGACCTGCTGATATGAAATTTGTTTCGCTTCTGCGGAACTACTCTACCAAACCCCTAATCTCTTTTGCGATCCCTCACCTGCTTCTGCGGAACATTTCTGCAGAAGTGAAAATATCAGATACCAGCAAAATTGAACCTGCAACAAACTTCAAAAACTCTCCGTTTAAACCAAGCCCTCTAACTCATAAGTCAACGCGCGGTTGACTTTTTCAAACCAAGCCTTCCTTAAAGCGACTAAGTGTCTCATTTCGTACCAAAATCAAATCGATTCGACTCTAACTCACCAAATGTCGACAATAAATCATGAAGAAGCAATAAACGAGAAAAACGGGACACTAACACATGATGTTTCTTTCTCCAGCATGTATGCTTACTTCATTATATATCTTAGTAAACTTTTATTCAATTTTTTAAACTTTTTTTGGTTATTTGGATAAAATATAAACATGTACCCAATATATTATATTTATTTTAAAAGAAATTCGATTTACTCAAATCTATCTAGAGTGTTTCAAAAAATTATAATTATATGGTTTAAATGTGAAAAAAGTTTTGTAGTTATATGGAGTTTTTTTTCTTTTTCTTTTTTGCCATAGGCGAAGTAGTATTTAAATAATCAAAAAAGATAGCAAAAGTTCCTAATATGATTGCATATGATCATTAACCGAATTAAGTACGACAACATGATAAAAAAAGAAAAATTGTATTTTAATTTAAATTCGAACTTTAAAACTTTATCAATAAATTCAAAATTATCTTTTAATTAAATTCAATATATATATATATATATGTTGTATTTGACTAACATAGACAAATATAGTATAAAGTTATAATATACTATTGATATTTATTAGCTTGTCACCTCGCTTAACCATAATATCGATTATATATACGATAACTTTATTCGTTTAATATATACTTATAGATTGTGGGAAAAAAAGGAATCTCGTGTAACATGAATACAAGGAACAAATAATGGGGAGAAGCAACAAGTTGACTTGTTTAGCCAAATAAACTATAATGACAACTGGAAGATATAAAATTCTGAACAAGGGGAAGAAATTGCTTCCCCCTTGAACCTCTTATCATTTTTCCCCTTGCAGTTAAATTTCACAACAGTTTCTCCTATCATTGCTTTTGAAAAAGAGAGAGAAAGATGTTTTCAAACAAATACCGGTCTTCAATGAAATATCATCCCCTTGAACTTCTGCAGCAGATTGAAGATGAATGGGGTTTAGACATGCCAGAGACGTCAGAGGATCGAATCAAGTTTCTCAAAAGGGAGTTCAAATTCCTGGATATTTTCCTCAGCTTGCAGAACATCATTGATGAACCTGACATGCCAAAAATCACACAGAAAGTGCAAGATCTGTTTCAAGATGCTGCTGTTGACCTCAGAAACATCAACATGATCCAACACGTCGATGGCGTTACTTCTCAGGTGCAGGACGAAATTCGGATGATTAAGCTTGAAATCAAAGCTGAATACTCCTTTCCCAAAGTATCAGCCGACAAGGATGATATCGCTGCTCCTAAATTTGTAATCGATTTCATTGATACTGTTGTAGGGAATCTGGGTGATCTAGTGAAGATTTATGCTTCCAGTTCACTGCTTTATGTTCCGGGACCCAAGAAAGAACTGGGAAACGTCTTTAAGGAGTTGAAGTTACTAAGAAATTTTGTTTGCTTTGTTTCAGACAGATGCATAGAGCCTCACAGCCAACATATTAATTTCTTCACTCACGTTCTACAGGTGGCTGGCCACGCAGCGATGATTCCCTGGATGTATTTGCCAATCCATGGCAACGAAAATCAGGTCTTGATTCCCTGGTTGAACGGGTTGCTTTCGGATCTGCAAATGAAGATTAAGCCCATTCTTCCAGGCATCCGCAAGATCTATATTGATGTCCTGCAAGCATTAAGACCGACAATACAATCACAATGGCATACGGTTATCCAAATTGATCATGTGGCTGACTGTGTAGCTGGCTTTGTGGAGATTCTCCAACACAACTTGAAAGAGCTACCAACTATTAGTACAACCAGTCAAATAGTTGGTTCAACTGATCAAATAGCAGTCCTTCAGGAGATGCTCGACTTCTTAATTCTCAATCTCATCCATCTGTCCCTACAAGATCTCGAGTTTCACCTTCCAGATATCGATGCTGTGATGGTTGATTCCGGACTTCTTGTTTACTCGTTATATAAAAATGTGGCTCTAGGTATATTGACTCTTGATTTGCCAGGTACTATTCAGCACATTAAGACAGTGATCTACCACATTATAAGGAAGGAGTTCCAATCTAATTTGCCAAGGATTCATGGAATAGGCTATGTTGATTTCCTCTTGAACAACTTGAAAGAGTTCCAAGACCGTTATTCAGATTCACTTGCTTTTGCAAAGGCTCAACTTCAAATAATTCAGAAGGAACTGGAGAGGTTGCAACCTTTTCTCCGCTCTGTTGCAGAAGAGCAACACAGCAATGATAACAAACTTCAGCATTCTGTGGCGCTAATAATTGGCAAAGCATATGAGGTAGAATATACAGTTGATGCTTGTGTAAGCAAAAAAGTTCCTGAGTGGTGCCTCGTGCTATGGCTGTTGGACATAACAGATGAGATTAGGGCAGAGGTAACAGAGATTCTGCAAAAGAAAACGGTTGAGGTTAACTTAGTGTCACATGATACAAAGTTCTCACAATTGCCAAAAACTCCACGGATCAATGAAGAAATTGTAGGCTTTGAGGATGAGGTCGACAGATTAAGACAACAACTAACACGAGGTCAGAAAGAGCTAGACTTTATCCCAATTGTTGGTATGAGTGGAGTGGGAAAGACTACTTTGGCCAACACACTCTATATGGACGCATCAGTTGTCTCTCACTTTGATATTCGTACACAATGTTATGTGTCTTCTGTATATTCACGGAGGGGGATGTTACTATCTATTCTGGTGACGCTGCTTGGTTCTATTGATGAGACCTCTCTTCTTAATAAAGAGACTGATGAATTAGCAGATATGGTTCCGAAAATTTTACGTTCCAAAAGATATCTTATTCTCCTTGATGATATATGGTATAGCAGGGTGTGGGATGATTTGAGACATTGCTTCCCTGATTACAAGAATGGAAGTAGAATTCTTCTTACAACGAGAAGCTATAATGTTGCTGCTAAATTTGATAGAATACCCTTTCATCTTCGCCTGTTGAGAGATGACGAAAGTTGGGGGCTACTACAAAGAAAAGTGTTTGGCAACAGAGGCGTCCCTCCTGAACTTGAAGATTTTGGGCTTGCAATAACAAGAAAGTGTGGAGGTCTGTCTCTGTCAATTGTTTTGGTAGCTGGTATTCTGTCAATGGTGGAGAAAACAAGAAAATGCTGGAGTCAAGTGGCTAACGGTTTAGATCTTGTCTACATTGAACGTGAATTAACTGCTGCCATTATAGAGCTAAGTTATCTGTATTTGCCTAATCATTTAAAGCCTTGCTTTCTTTATTTTGGAACATTTTTAGAGGACAAAGAAATCAATGTTTCAAAGTTAACACTGCTATGGATTGGAGAAGGATTTGTAAAAGATCGTGAAGATAAGAGTTTGCAGGACATAGCCGAAGGTTACTTGGAGAATCTTATTACAAGAAACCTAGTGATGAGTTCTAAGAGGAGTTTCGATGGTAAGGTCAAAGCATGTCGCATTCATGGTCTATTACTTGAATTTTGCAAGCAAAGAGCAGAGGAGGAACATCTTCTACTATGCATAAAACGGTAATAGACCAATGATTGTACTTTAATTTTTTGATCATTCAAGTATTTAAGTTATATTTGTAGTTGTTTTTGTGACTATACTAATTCATACATACACAGCGACCAAAACAACAAATCTTCCTCAGGTATATCCTCTCACAAGCAGCGCACTCAACATCGCCTGGCCTTTTATTGTGAAGAGGAGAATCTTGTAGAATGGAGTTCGTCTTGCTCATTTGTTGGCTCTCTACTTTACAGGGAAGAAAAAAATATAAATCTTACTAGTCGCCAAGTCTCACAAATATTTTACAACTGCAAGTTTCTTAAAGTGTTGGATTTGGAATCAGTTGTTATTTATGCTTTCCCGACTATGCTAGTTTATTTGAGGTACTTTGCTGCGCAAATTGCTCAGGAGTCAATTGCATCGCCCATAGCCAATTTGTGGAATCTTGAAACTTTGATACTCAAACCAACAAAAGGAAAATTGAAACTACCTGTTACAATTTGGAAGATGGTTAAATTGAGGCATCTGCGTATTGACAGCGCTCTTTTCACCTTCAGTGGTGTAAAAGAATTACTTCTGAAGTTGGAAGTTCTTTCTTCACCATGTTTTTCAAGTGCGAAGGATGTGGAATTGCTATCGAGAAAAGCACCAAATCTTCGGGAACTACGATGCTCATTTATGGATTTTAGACAAGCGTCTTTCCCTAGATTGGATTTCCTAACACGGCTTGAGACGCTGGAGATTCATTTAGGCAAAGATTCAATGATAGATGGTTCATACAACTTCCCATCAAGTCTCAGAAATTTGACGCTATCCAACTTTTTCCTGGGTAGTTGTCACAAATCCAACATTTCAGTGCTTCCCAACCTTCAGGTACTGAAACTGATATCAATTTTCTTTGACAACGACGAGTGGGAAGTTAGCGTGGACGAGTTCTGTCAACTCAAGGTCTTGAAGCTAGTAAAATGTGAATTTTTTGAAGAATGGAAAGTCTCGAATTATGACTGCTTTCCTAGTCTTGAACATTTGGTTTTGCGTGACTGCCCATATCTTCAGGAGATCCCTACTTGTTTTCGAGAAATCTTTTCTCTAAGGTCGATCACAGTAAAATCGTGCAGCGAATCTGTTGTCGAATCAGCTAAACGTATCCAAGAATGGCAGCAACAAATTTCCGGAACTTCTTTTCCCGAAGTCTTCTTGGAGGAAAAAAGGGATTGGTTATCAGGTACGCTACTGAGAAAATGTAGTTCCATGTCAGTCTTGTTTACGCACCTTCAATAGCTTTTCTATATACTACTAGTAGAAAAATAACTTCCTTACAATTCCTCTTTCCTTTGTCTGACACATTATTTGGAGCTGTATTATTCAATTTATTTAGGCCCCATTTGGCCATATATTTTGGCACCGTATTTCCAATTTTTTTTTTTTTAAAAAAACATTGTTTGTTCCTAGATTAATAATCTATTTTCGAAAAATTTCTGAAATTATTTTTCAAGTTTCCAAAATCTAGTTTAGGGTAGATTTTGGGTGAAACTTGTTCTCCCACTCACAAAATATCAATTTTTTTAAAAATAAAATACATATCCAAACTTAATTTCAACTTCCAAAAATTATTTTTCAAAATTATTTCAAAAATTATTTTTTAATCTATGTCCAAACGCTATCTTATTTGTTCATTTTTTGGTTGGAACGGTCTAATAGTGTAAGTGTGTACAAAAAATGAAACAGTTCTTTTAAAATGACTCGTCAAAATCACGTTAACCACGTTATCTAGGAAGTGCCCTCCTGATAACTATTCTTTGTTTCGATGCAAAACACAAGGGATTTGGTTGTAGTTACTATATATGCTGGATGATATATAAAGATCTAGTCATGTCTATGAAGTAAAACATCTATAGAAAACATCATTTTTTCTTTCGTAGTTGCATAAAACTGTCGAAAATGAGATCCTCAAGCAAAATACTTTACAGCAGAACAGACAAAGACCACAACTTTGTCTAGACATTTGCTTCGTGTTAGATTCCTATTTTCGTTAGGTCTATCAACTAATTGGATTTCTTTTTTTTTTCCCTACAGGATTTGACCAGGAGAAGAAGTACTATTCACAGCAGTTTACATGATCATGAAATTCTTTTTTTTTTTAAATTTTATTTGGGGGTTGTTGGGGGGGGGGGTTGGTATTATCGCTATGTTGTATCGATGTTTTGAAAAGTAGTGTCTGTAAATTGAACATTAGTAGTTAGTACTTCGCATCTGGGGGATTACCATTTTGGATTAAAAAGAAATTCCACTTTGCTGTTTCAATCAGCCAAAGATCAAGTTATTACAATGGATTGTGTAATATTATCCATTAGTTATTGCATTCATTCTAGTTTCTTTCAGAGTTTATCTATGAATCGAATGATTGATTCAATCCCGTAATATTTTGAAAAAATGAAGCACTGTGATCAATAGGCTTGTTGGAGAAGAATTAAAACTTTACTAGGAATAATATTAAGGAAAATCGCGTTATTAGGGAAAAGTTTTGAGGCGACAATCTACTCCTATTAGAAGACCTTTAGTAATGTTTTCTTATTGTATTTTGGACATTATGCTACTAACATGAGCTACCTACAAATTGTCGATGTTTGTTATTGCATATAGGGTTAAATCAGTCAGCGATAAGTAGATGAATTACGAAGTGACACGTCTAACTGAAGACTCATAATATATGAGTCAGCAAATAGTTGATATCGTATACAAATACGAGCTTGTTGTTATGGAAATTTCGAAGGCATGGGAACCAATAACAAAGATTTGAAAGGAAAATGAGAAAGACATCATTCAATCAATAACTGTTACAAAGCATCTCTATATTAATAGTCAACCATTGTGCATCCATCAATGGAGGTTTTATTGTCATTCAAGAGAAACTTGATTTGGGATCTTGTCTCTCTTAATAGAGCTAAAATAGAAGAATTAGTATTAATTGTACGACATGAAAATCTTTTTTTCATTTGAGCAAACAAGATATATATAACTACGGTGCATCTAGTACATGAAAATCTTTTTTGCAGTTGCAATATATATATATATATATATATATATATATATATATATATATATATATATATATATATATATATATATATATATATATATATATATAACTACGGTGCATCTAGTACATGATTAACGTAAGATGTGTCATGAAGGACACACTGGTTTCCTAAGCTTGCTAACAATACTTATCATAGAGAATGCAAGGTTCTCCTCCAAGTCCAAGAGGAACTTATTGAGTTTTAAAGATATCCGCCGAAATGGATATCATATTGAGATAATAGATAAGAATAATCTTGAATATCTCATCATTACCAAAAATGTCTCTGGCCAGAAAAGAGCTATTGAGAAGTTCCTATCTTTGTCTTGTGGAATGTATTGGACAAGAATTAATGCAATTAAGGTACATTCTATTGTAAACCAAAAGGTTACTCATTCCAATACTTTTGTACTTTGTCATGATCGATTGGGATACCCTAGATCAATTATGATGAAACGAATTATAGAAGACTCAAATGGGCATCCATTAAAGAATTTAAAGATTCTTTTAAATAATGAGTTTTCTTGCACTTCTTGTTATCAAGGCAAGTTAATTATTAGATCATTACCAACAAAGGTTGGAATTGAGTCCCCTGCATTTTTTAAACGTATACGAGGGGACATTTGTGGATCTATTCACCCACCTAGTAGGTCGTTTAGATACTTTATGGTCTTAATAGACGCATCTTCTACATGGTCTCATGTGTGCCTATTGTCATATCGCAACCTCGCGTTTGCAAAATTAATAGCACAAATAATTTGATTACGGGCGCAATTCCCCGACAATCCAATTAAGTCAATTAGACTTGATAATGTTGCTGAGTTTTCATCCCAAGCATTTAATGCTTATTGCTTATCAATTGGGATAAAAGTGGAAATCCTGTAGCTCATGTTCACACTCAAAATGGTCTTGCAAAATCTTTAATTAAACGTCTGCAATTGATATCAAGATCATTACTCATGAAAACGAGGCTGTCCACTTCTGTTTGGGGTCATGCCATTTTGCATGCAGCAATGCTAGTTCGTCTTAGACCGATAAATTATCATAAATATTCCCTGTTACAATTAGTTTTGGGTCATGAACCTAATATATCTCATTTAAGAATCTTTGGATGCACTGTATATATGCCTATAGCACCGCTATATCGCACCAAAATGGGTCCGCAAAGAAGGTTAGGAATATATGTTGGGTTTGAATCACCCTCCATTATTTGCTACCTCGAACCATTGACAAAGGATTTGTTTACTACACGATTTGCAGACTGTCTATTCGATGAGACACTTTTTCCAAAAGTAGGGGGAGAAGGTGGTCAAACCAAACGGAAAATTTTGTGAAAAAATCCATCATTATCCCATCTTGATACACGTGCCTCTATTTGTGAAAAAAGGTGCAAAAGATTATTTATTTGCAGAGAATAGCAAATCAAATGCTAGATGCATTTACATATTTGAAAAGGATAACAAAATCGCATATCCCTGCAGAGAATGTTCCAATCCATATTGATGTCCCTATTGGACAATCTTCTAGTGTCACAACTAATGAGTCAAAAGCACGCCTTAAACGTGGCAGACCATTAGGTTCCAAAGATCGAAATCTGAGAAAAAGGAAAACAAATGATCAAAATGACACTACGAAGGAATCTCATGAAGAAATCTACGATTTAATAAATTATGAGATTCATGCGGAATCCACTGAGCCCGAGACTCAAGAAAATAAGGAACTATCAATAAACCCAATCGATATTGAGACAAATTTGATCGAGTGGTTATAGTGGTGCATTATATCTTTACATATAATGTTGCATCCAGCATTATGCAAGAAAGTGAAGATCTTGAACCTAAATCTGTTGGAGAATGTCAACAGAGACTTGATTGGCCAAAATGGCAAGAAACAATCCAATCAGAGTTGAATTCACTTGCAAAACATAAAGTTTTTGGGTCTGTAGTCCAAACACCTAATGGTGTTAAACATGTTGGCTATAAACGTGTCTTTGTATGCAAGAAAAATGAGAAAAACGAGGTACAAAGATACAAGCACGCCTTGTTGCACAAGGATTTTCACAAAGTCCGAATGTCTATTATGAAAAGACATATTCACGCGTTATGGATGCTGTAACGTTCCGTTATCTCATTAGTTTTGCTGTCCATGAAAAACTTGAGATGCATTTAATGGATGTGGTTACCGCCTACCGTTATGGCTCACTTGATAATGAGATATACATGAAAATTCCCCAGGGATTTAAAATGTCGAACGCACATAATTCAAAGTCCAGGGAAATGTTTTTAATCAAATTGCAAAGATCTTTGTATGGTCTAAAGCAATCAGGACGAATGTGGTATAATCGTCTTAGTGAGTATTTATTAAAGGAGGGCTATATAAATGATGCCATTTGCCCATGTATTTTCATAAAGAAAATAACATCGGAATTTGTTGTACTTGTTGTATATGTTGATGACATAAAATTTATTGGAACACCTATAGAACTCCAAAAGGCAATTGATTATTTAAAGAAGAAATTCGAGATGAAAGATCTCGGAAAGATAAAATTATGTGTTGGTTTGCAAATTGAACATTTGGCAAACGTAATTTTTGGTCATCAATCTACCTACATAGAAAAGGTACTGAAAGTGTTTTACATTGATGGAGCACATCCATTAAGTACTCCGATGGTTGTTCGATCACTTGATGTGAATAAGGATCCATCTCGGCCTCAAGAAAAGAATGAAGAGCTACTTGGTCCTGAAGTACCATATCTTAGTGTAATTGGTGCACTAATATATCTTACTAATATAACAAGGTCCGACATAACTTTTTCAATTAATGACTTGGCAAGATATAGCTCTGCTCCCACAAGGAGACATTGGAATGGAATTAACCATATATTGCGGTATCTAAAAGTGACTACCGATATAGGCTTATTTTATGGCAATAGTTGTTGTCCCGATCTTGTTGGTTATGCTGATGCTGGGTATTTATCCGATTCACATAAGACTCGATCTCAAACATGTTATGTGTTTACCTGTAGAGGCACTGCCATATCTTGGCGATCGACTAAGCAATCAATTGTGGTTATTTCATCTAATCATGCTGAGATAATTGCTATTCATGAAACAAGTCGAGAATGTGTGTGGTTGAGGTCTATAATACATCTTATTCGGGACAAATGTGATTTGAAATGTGACAAACTACCCACGATTTTATATGAAGACAATACAGCATGCATAGCTCAATTGAAGGGAGGATTCATAAAAGGTGATATGACAAAACATATTTCACCAAAGTTATTTTTCACACATGATCTTCAAAAGAATGGTGATATTCATGTGCAACAGATTCGTTCAAGTGATAATATGGCTGGTATGTTCACAAAATCTCTACCAACGTCAACCTTCAAGAAGCTAGTGTACAAGATCGGGATGCGAAGGCTCAAGGATGTGAATTGACGCTCTCATCAAGGGGACTTAATGCGCGTTGCATTCTTTTTCCGTTACAAGGTTTTGTCCCACTAAGTTTTTCTTGCAAGGTTTTTAACGAGACAACCAAAAGGCGTATTGTTAGATATGTGTACTCTTTTTTATTCTTCAAATCTGTTGAATAGATATTCAGTGTTATAAATAGAATTCTAGTTATGCTAAATGTACATATTTAGAGATATTGTAGAGTTTATTACTTGCTGGCTAAGTCAATTTCTCTCTATAAATAGAAAGTTCTATTCAATTATAATTCA
The DNA here is from genome assembly GCA_032618575.1 of Nicotiana noctiflora. Taxonomy (NCBI): domain Eukaryota; kingdom Viridiplantae; phylum Streptophyta; class Magnoliopsida; order Solanales; family Solanaceae; genus Nicotiana; species Nicotiana noctiflora. Next base: position 18,368 of record JASVEL010007926.1, on the reverse strand, counting down.
TCTCAATAACAATAAGAATTTTTTCTCTCTACTTTGTCGTGCAATATTCTTTCTTTCTTTTATTATTTTATAATAAATGTAAAAGAAAAAATTTGATGTAAAAAATAATATAATTATTGGAATAAATTTGGTGTTACGTCAAGGCGTGAAATTTAGTTTTTGTGTTGGAGATGGCCTAACTCATTGAAATCCTGATTCAATATAGTCGTTAGATGATTTGGGCTAAAAACTTACAAAAGAAACACTGTTGGGTTTTCGTCGTTGTTCAAAGCCGCGGTTTCATAGCTACTTTGTTGAGTTGTAATCGAAACAAAATGAATTGGGATAAGATTGGAAGAACATCTCGAACACCATAAAGCTGATGGGTCTCTTGGAAATTCGACTTTGAGGTTTAAGAAAACGATTGAATATCTGAAACAAAGTTGAGAATGGGTTTCTAATTTGAACTAATCATCCTAGGTTGTAAGGCTTGTTCTTGAAGTTGGAGGTTGATTGAATTAATTTGAGCAGAAGCTTGGGTATTCGGTGAACCCATTTGAGTTTAACTTGAAATCTGGACTCTGAAAAATTGTGAGTTTCGGTTTATTTGATGAGGATAGAACTGAAGGTCTTCTTTGTTTTTGTGTTGAGAATCATCAGTTCAATTGAGTTTCATTGTTTTAGATACCATACAAGCTGATTTGAGGAAGAAAGTTTAAGCCACCAGTGATGAACATCTTGAAATTTTGGGTTCGAACTCGTATCTTTTCTATTTCTAATAGTTTTAATCTAGTTAACGTTAGTAATTTGCCCTACTTGTGTTATCTAGTTTCTTTGTGTGCTTTATTTTATTTCATGTTAAATCTAATATTGGACAAAAAAGAGCCAATTAAGGGTTTGTTTTGGTACAGAGAAAAATATTTCTTAAAAAATTATATTTTAGAAGAAACTAAACATTGTTTTATTCTGTACTTAATGGGATAATTTAGAAAAAATTACAAGAAAATACATTTGACATCACACTATAACAAAAAATAACCCATGTTTTTAAGTTTTACTTAACCTAGCCCATATTGTAAATATTTTGAAAGCACTAGCAAACTCAAAATTTATAGAGTTAAAATTATGTTCTCACAAATATTGCATTCGATCTCTTTTCTTCTCACTCCTTCTACATATGCTTCAAGGGACCATCTGCTATTATTGATTCTCACATGTGTCATTTTGTTTCAAAGTAAGAAAATTGAAGAGTAGAATGTCATCATTGAAGACTATTCAAAACTTTGCTAAAATTGAAAAGTAGGAATCCTTATTCCTACGTGAAATTTTCCCTAATAATTTATAGTTACACGAATGCCTATATTGTGTTAGTCACAAAATTCAGAGTCTTTCTCTCTTCTTAGATTTATGCAGAGTCAAACACAGTCATATAAAGTAAAATAGAGGATATATTATTTTTGGTATTTAATTGCCGTAAAATGACCTACGTTACCTTGTGCGTTGTTTGCTGCTAGACATGGGTCTGGACTGCGCGATGATATGTTTGACTGAGCAAATTGCTATAAACTTGTGATACAATATTCTCCCAACCAAAATATCTGATTCTTCTTTCCCTCCCACTTCAATTTCACAGCAGCAGTTTACACTACTTCTGAGAAAGAGGGAGACAAATACTTGTCTTCAATGAAATATCATCCCCTTGAACCTCTCCAGCAGATTGAAGATCAATGGGGTTTAGACATGCCGGACACTTCACAAGATCGAATCAAGTTCCTCAAAAGGGAGTTTGAATTCCTGGATATTTTCCGCAGATTGCAGAGCTTCACGGATTTATGTAGCAAGCTAGATGTCGCACACAAAGTTCAAGATCTGTTTCAAGATGCTGCTGTTGACCTCAAAAAGGTCAACAAGATCCAACACGTTGATCGTGTTACCTCTCAATTGCAAGACAAGCTTCGGATGATTAAGCTTGAAATCAAAGCTGAATACACCTTTCCCAAAAAATCATCCCATGCTGATCCCAAGTTTGTAATGGAATTCTTTGATACTGTCATTGGGAATCTAGGTGCTTTAGTGCATATATATGTTTCTAGTTCACTACTTTTTGTTCCGGGATCCAAGAAAGAACTGGGAGATGTCTTTAACGAGTTGAAGTTATTGAGAAATTTTGTCTGCTTTGTTTCAGAGAGATGCATAGAGCTTCACAGCCAGCATACTAATTTCTTCGCTCACGTTTTAGTTGTGGTTGGTCACGCAGCAATGATTGCCTGGTTGTATTTGCCAACCAATGGCAACGAAAACGCTGAAATGAATGTTTTGCTTTCTGATCTGCTGCAAATGAAGATTAAGCCCATTCGGCCGGACATCCGCAAGATCTATATCGATGTCCTGCAAGCTTTAAGGCTGACAACACAATCACACTGGCATCCGATTATCCAAAATGAGCATGCAGCTGATTGTGGAATGGGCTTTGTGGAGACTCTCCAACACAGCTTGAAAGAACTACCTAATTGGATAGTTGGTTCAACTGATCAAATAGCTGACCTTGAGGAGATGCTCAGCTTCTTACATTCCAATCTCATCCATTTGTCGATACAAGATCTCGAATTTCACCTTCAAGATATCGATGTTGTGATGGTTGATTCCGGACTTCTTGTTTACTCATTATATGAAGGTGAATCTACTCTTGATTTGCCTGGTAGCATTCACCGCATCAAGACAGTGACATACCACATCATCAGGAAGGAGTTCCAATCTAATTTGCCAAGGATTCATGGAATAGGCTATGTTGATTTTCTCTTAAACAACCTGAAGGAGTTCCAAGATCGTTATTCAGATTCACTTGATTTTCTCAAGACAGAACTTAAAAAGGTTCAAATAGAACTGGAGAAAATGCAACATTTTCTCAGGTCAGCTGCAGAAGGACAACACAATAATCACGGCAAGCTTCAGCATTCTTTGTCACTACTGATTGGCAAAGCATATGAGGTAGAATATATTATTGATGGTTGTGTGAGCCAAAAAGTTCCTAAGTGGTGTCTGATGCTTTGGCTCTTAGACATCATAGAGGAGATTGGGGCAGAGGTAGCAGAGAGCCAGAACATGGTTGAGGTTAACTTAGTGTCTCGTGATACCATGGACACTTGTCATACGTCATCAGTATTGAAAAGAACTCAAAGGATCAATGAAGAAATTATAGGCTTTGAGGTTGAGATGGAAAAATTAAGATGCCAACTAATAGGAGGACCCAAGGAGCTAGACGTCGTGTCAATTGTTGGCATGCCTGGAGCGGGAAAGACAACTTTGGCCAAGAGACTCTATTCTGACAAATCAGTTGCCTCTCACTTTGATATTCGTGCACATTGTTATGTGTCTTCAGTATATTCTCGGAGGGAACTGTTACTGTCTATTCTGGCGATGCTACCTGTTTCTAATGATCAGACTCCTCTTAGTAACGATGAGAGTGATTTAGCAGATGCGCTTCGCAAAATTTTACTTCTCGAAAGATATCTTATCCTTGTTGATGACGTATGGGATGCTAAGGCATGGGATGATTTAAAACTTTGCTTCCCTAATGCCAATAATGGAAGTAGAATTCTTCTTTCAACGCGACGCTGTGGGGTTGCCACCTATGCTAAATCAGTTAGTGAACCCCTTCATCTTCGCCTGTTTAATGACAGTGAAAGTTGGAAGTTACTAAAAAGTAAAGTGATTGGTGAAGCAAGCTGCTCCATTGTCCTTGAAAAAGTTGGACAAAAAATAGCAAAAAAGTGTCGAGGGCTGCCTCTTTCGATTGTTTTTGTGGCCAGTAGACTCGCAAAGATGAAAAAGACGGAACAATGTTGGAAGCAAGTGGCCAGGAGTTTAGGTTCTGATGTTCGCTATTACCCAGAGGACATTATAGAACAAAGTTATGAGAATTTGCCGTATCCTCTAAAGTCTTGCTTTCTTTATTTTGGAATATTTTCACAACACAAAGAAATAAACATTTCAAAATTAACACTCTTATGGATAGGAGAAGGATTTGTAAAAGACGATGAAAACAAGAGCTTGGAAGACATAGCAGAAGGTTACTTGAAGAATCTTGTTGAAAGTAATCTGGTGATGGTTACTAAGAGGAGTTGTGGTGATAAGATCAAAGTATGTCGCATTCATGATATCTTGCTTCATTTCTGCAAGGCAAGAGCACAGAAGGAGAATCTTATACAACGGATAGAAAGGTAATACACCGATTAATGGCACTTTTTCTTTGTTCAATCAATCAAGTAATGAAGTGATATTTGAAAATTAATCTTACTATTGTATTAATTTCCTTATTATAGGTACCAAAAGGACATTTACTTGCCCAAGCAGCTCGCTCAACGTCGCCTGGCCTTCCATACTAAAGTTGATGATCTTGTAGAATGGAGTTCATCTTGCTCACTTGTTGGCTCGGTTCTGTTCAGGGAAGCTAGCACAAATACATACTCTTCAATTGCTCAAGCCTCAAATATTTTTCACAACTTTAGGTTTCTAAAAGTGTTGAATTTGGAGTCCCCTATGATTGACTCTTTCCCAACTGAGCTTGCCTACTTGAGATATTTTGCTGCACGAACATCTCAGGAGTCAATTACATCATCTATAGCCAATTTGTGGAATCTTGAAACTTTAATAGTCAATCGAATGGAAGGGTATTTGTTATTACCCATAACAATTTGGAAGATGATTAAATTGAGACATCTGCACATTTCGCCTTGCTTCAATTCAAAAGAATTCCTTGGCGACTCCTCAGAACTTTATAATTTGGTAACTTTTTCCACTCCATATTTTTCTTCTGCTGAGGATGCAGAATTGATGCTGAAAAAAACACCTAATATTCGGGAATTGAGATGCAAATTTAAGGGTGGTAGCAGCGGTCACTTTCCTGTATTGAATTTTCCAACACAGCTTGAGATTCTAGACATTTTTGGTGATCAACTCGTGGAAGTCCTACCATATCTTGTACACATCTCGGCATCTAATCTCAAAAAATTGAAAGTATCCAGATTTAGACTGGGCCTTCAACACTTATCAAACATTGCTCAGCTTGAGAACCTTCAGGAACTCGAACTGAGTTTCATTGAATTTGAGGATAAAGAATGGGAAGTGACAGATAGCGAGTTCCCTCAACTCAAAGTCTTGAAACTGAAAGATTGTAGAAGTCTTAAGGAATGGACTGTTATGGATGGTGCATTTCCTAACCTTGAACACTTGGTTTTGCATGATTGCAAACTTCTGAATAAGATCCCAGTCGAAGACGTTTCTTCTCTGAAGTCCATTGAGGTATGGGGATGCAGCGAATCCGTAGCCAAGTCAGCTAGTGATATCAAGGAAAAACAAGTTGACGAATATCAAAATACTGGTTTCGACATCTTTTTCCACAAGAGAGAGAATACCAATTCGGATTCAGGTAAACTGTGGACAAAATTCAACTACATTGAAATCTCATTTTTAAAACTCTGTTAGAGGCATTTTCAATTACTATATCTTGTCAGCACAACATTACTGCTAAGTGTGTTATATATAGGCCAAATACATAAATAGCCTCCTAGATTTGTCAGAATTTTTCATTAGAACACCTAACTAAGCTTATGACCTATTAAACACTTGCTTTATGCTTAAACTGTACCAATTGAACACAAATCTGACAATTTTAAAGCAAGTGCAATGCCTAAATATCCCTTGAAGTTGACATGTCAAGCAAAACCAATGGAAAAAAGACACATATCAGCAAACTAAAGAAGTCATGATATGAAAGGAAGAGAGAGAGGATGAGTTGACCGGTTAAGAAGATTCCGGCAAAACCTCCATTCTGCTAAGGATGGATGAAATTTTAAGTGAACTCTGCAAATTCCTTTAGTATAAAAATTATCACTAGGTTTAGCTCAAAATAATAAGGCCAAATAATATTGAGATAAAAGCAAGAAACAAATGGAAACCATATATATGCACCTCTTCCGTTTGGATTCAGCAACCAAATTGTGCAAAGCTTTGAAAACAACTCTAAGTTGTACCCTTTTGCCTTTCTTCCAGAAAGTTTATGCTAAACACAAATGACAGAAAATGGCTTAGAACATTCATAAAAATGAGTTTCGAACAAGAAGAAGAGAGGACAAAAATGCTGGAAAATTAGTTTTACTGGTGAAAGTATTCATTCCCGGCAAAGGCATTATTGTAGCTTAAGTGGGAATCACACCTTCTACCATGTCAGCATGTCGTGTTTACTAGACACAGTCTACCCTTAGGTCAAGTATTTAATAGATCATGAGCTTAGTTTGAGTGTCTAGATGAAAAATTCGGATAAGTTTACTATGTTTCTGGCCTATATTACAGGTGAAAGTTCTTGAAATATGAGTATTGTCAATCAAAAGATTAATATTTTTCCCACTTGTGGAATTCTACCATGTTTTTGTTGTTGTTGTTGTTGTAAAAGATGAGTACATGCAAGCAGTGGCGGATGTAGTGTATTGTGTACGGGTTCAACTGAACTCATAATTTTTGATGCGGAGTAAAAATTTATATGTAAAAACTTATTATAATTGTAAAAATAATAGATATGAACCCTTAGTTTTAAAAATATAATAGGTTTGAACCCATTGAATTTAAATCCTGGATCCGCCTCTGCTGATGCAAGAAGCCTATATATAGTTTCTGTTAGTGTAAACAATTAACTACGACATTCCCTCCTCATAAATATTGTTTTGCCAAACCAAAAGCAGATGACTGGTTATGCTGCATAACTTATGCAAATGATTTATAAAGAAAGAAGAGCGGGTAGCTAAAAGCTAGAACATTCGTATTTACTTATCTAACATCTTTGGTAAATTATCTTGAATAGATTTTTGAAAATGAATTCTAACGCTTAAAAATGACTTATCAAAACAAATAAGTCAATCAATGCAAACACTTAATTAAGCATAAAGCAAAATCATCTTCTCTTATTTAGCTGTCTAAAATTGTAGAAAATATGTTTATTCCTTGAGCAGGAAGTTATTTACTATATCATACCTGATTTCATTTTCTGAAAAATTTCTTCTTTTGGTCATAACAATTAATTTTAGAGCTATATGATGATGATGATGATGGTGATGTTGATGATGATGATGGTGAAAGGTTCCCCGAGCTACTTTATTAAAGCAGATCTCTTTTATGATGATGATGATGGTGATGATGTTAATTACGGGCAGAAGGAGAAGAAGGATTATGAGTATTAGCCAACGCGATTTTGAAGATCATGAACTATTTACTGAGTTTTTGGCTAAACCTTAAGCCCTTCAGTACAATTCAGGTCCCTGAGGAAAACAGTAATATTTTTTCTTTCTTTTGGTTTATGGCTAAGTTGTTATTTCGCATGTGTTTACTGTTTGCCACATTCCTATTTGACTTAGCGACATCTATGTTTTCAAAAGTTACTTACAAATTGCTCAGACTATGTTTCTTTCAGTGCTTTACCTTTGTCAATCAAGGTAAAATCCATGGTTTATATCTTGTGTTTCAATATGCCAAGATTAGGTTATAATTAAATAACAACAACAACAACACTTAGTGGGGTCTGGGGAGGCTAGTGTGTACGCAGTGCTTACCCCTACCCTGGGGTAGAGAGGCTGTTTCCAAATAGATCCCCGGCATCCTTCCCTCCAAGAACTTCTCACCTTGCTCTTTAGGAGACTCAAACTCACAACCTCTCGGTTGGAAGTGGGAGTTGCTTACCATCATAGCAACCCCTCTTGTCAAAATGTAAAATTGTCTACTAATGATTGCGTTCACATAATTTTTCGTTTAACTATGAGTCAGCATACTGATACAATCAAGAGACTTTTTATACTGATGTAATCACGAAATTTTTTCCAAGGAAGTACTAATTAAGTTTTGCTGTAAGTCATCATATTTTGACTCTTCAGGTGAATGATTTCTCATTTCACCCCTTTCTTTTCCATTTTAATGCAATTGTTCTTTTCAGCAATTCAACAAATGTTGTCGTGTTCCTTTGCTAAAATTGTTTAGATAGAATATAAGGGTCCACCAAATTCTATAGAGAACTCAGGTCCAATAGAACACACATATACTGCAGTAAATGAATGACAATAGAAATTTTATGTGGAAATTTTTTAGCTCAACGGGATTAAAAACCACGACTTACCGTTGTAGGATTTCAACTTTACTAATGAGCAACTTTTAGATTACAACCTATGCAACCTAGGAATTAACCTCTTAATCCCTCACTAAGTCACTACAAAAAATTGAAGAATTTAGGGCGGTTTCATTACCGCGGTTGCTGTAATGCGCCATAATACAAAACAAAAAATGGCGTTTTTAAACACGCCGCTTTATGGTTTTAAATAACGGCGATTTGTTTTATACTATGGCGGTTTAAACCGCCAGTATTATCAATTCCCCATCACACAACTCCAAACAAATTTAGATTTTCTCCTTTGGTCAGACCAAAAAATTAGAACTCCTTCCCGTGTTCCTCCTTAAATAAACCCTAGTCTTCATTGTGGCTCGCGACTCCCTCATCTCGCCGAGGCACTCGATTGGAAGCCACTGGTCTCCAATGAAGCTTCCGAGGAGTCCAGCAACCCCATCTCCAAATAAAATTCAGCGAGGTCCTCTCAATTTTCCTCCCCTTTTCGCTATTATTGCTTATTTATTAATGTAGATTGTACATCTAGGGTTTCATTTGCTCTTTCTATGTAGTTGTTGGATATATGCTTAGCTTATTTACTTCTTATTTGTTCATGTAGATCTAGGTTTATTTGCTCTCTCTGTGTAGTTGTTGGATTTGTGCTTAGTTCGCTTTTTGCTACTGTTTGTGTAAATTTATTTTGTGAAATTGGATCGACATTTTCTTTTTCTCCGCCGAGTGATATAGAACGACTTTTTTGCAGGCTATAAAAGTACCAGCTGTTGTTTCTTCTGCCATTCTCCTCTGTTTCTGCAAATTTCTGTGGTGTTTGTTTCCAAAATTGTAAACTAGCAAGTGAGAATTTGGATTTTACTCATATTCTTTTATTTGGGGTTTGTCTTATGGTTTTGATACATAGCATTGGCACTATTACTAACACTTGTTTTAGAGTACTTTTTTAATTTCTTTCGATTTTGCTCTGCCGAATATGTTTATTCTGTGCAAATTTTGCATTATTTGTGAATTATAGTTCTTGACCTTAAGTATATAGATTTCATATATTGAGTTTTAAATTTATTCGTGATACCAGATTTGAGAAATGGCTTGCCGTAGGAAAATCGCAAGGAAATCTTCAGTAGAAGTAACAATACACACCATCTTTCATATTCAAGCACTATGAGGTTAACTGTGTTGATAAACTTTACTTCCTGCAAGTGTATAGTGACCTTTCAGTTGCTATTGTTGCTCTTGATTGTGAGCAATACTTAATTCTTTCAAAGGCATTGTTTCTATTCTTGTTAGTTCACTGTATGTGTTGTTGTTAGTTTGATTATATATAACAGTTTTTATATGTTGGAATTGCCATGAAATAGTCTATACATATCCACAAATGACTACACAATCAAATTTTATGAATTTGACTAAGATTTTTGTTCTTTTCCATGAAGCTACTGTGTTTAACAAATATCCGACGTTTAATCCGATAATTTCTTCTAACGCTACTTGCATATTCTCTCAACCCTAGCCGTAATTTTCAAAATTTGGCAAATGTGTATGGTGTTGTTCTGTTTGAGAAAATATGGATCTCATACATTATATTTTTTAAGTCAAAGCTTTCAAAAAAGAAACATAAAAGAATTCTCTTTCTTTTTGGCAATTGATGGATTGATTTCTTTGTTGAACTTCTTATTTTTGTTCTTGATTTTATGTGGTTTTATTTTATTCGGGTTTTACTTATATCAGTTAGGATCTCTTTAGATGAAGATTTGTTTCTTAGTGATTGGTCTTTTTATTATATTTGGTCTTGATGACCTTTTATAAATCTGATTTTCTTTATTAGAGTTGCAGTATAAGGTTAGGTATCAATGGCCTCAGTTGTGCCTTTATGACTCAGGTAATAGTATATTCATTTCATATAAATACCTTGCAATTTGGAAAAGAAAGACCTTTTCTTTTGTATCTTTTATGGTTGACTTGTGATTATTGTTCCTTGTTTCATTTTAGTTTGTAGACATTTTATTGGAGTGGCGCCCATCACATAACAGTCCCTACAAAAAAAAAAATGATATTGTGGTGGTGTTAATAAATGTATTTTATTGCAACAATTTTCAAACAGCCATAATAAACATAACTAAAGTAGCGGTATATTTGAGTAAAATGACAGTTTATCGCCAGTATCCTTTTTTAACCCTAACCCCATGCCAAAAAACATTTTCATCTTCTCTATTTTCCCCTTCGCCGTCTACATTTTTGACGTCTCTCCTCCCAATTGTAGGACGACTTTGAAACTGAGGCTCCTGTTGTGTTAGAGCATTGATTTGAAAGTCGGTATTCCTTTCTCTACCCCTATCAGTCGAATACCAACTTCAAGGTACAAAGTTCTAACCTTTCCTCTATTGAATTAACTGCCATTGGGTGAAGTTGTTAACATATTCAGGACTTAGATATGTGAATTTTTTTTCAATTTCTTTAATTCGCCAAACTACACAATTGGATCAGTTGTTGGTTTATTCTTAAGCTTTGTTTGGGTTTGTTGTTGAACTGACATCCACATTTACTTTGAGTCTGATCAACATCTTTTTTGTGTCCTACGAGTTATATGCTGCCACTGTTTGGAGTTAGAGTTATTAGACCGAAAGAGTGTTTGCATGCAAATACTCAGCGATATTCTCTCTTCATGTGATGCAACTTTTTTATGCAGGGAACACTAGATTAAGCTGCTGAGGAAAGATCTCCGGAAAAAGATATTCTGCGAGATAAAGATTGAGCGTTTGAAACATTAGTTAAAAGATCCCTAGATAGAAGCTTTGTCAAAATAAAAATACACAGCATTTGTGGTATCTTTGGTCGATCATGAGAAGACATGCTCGATACATATCACACAGAGTGCTCTCATTCATAAATGTGCAAGGATTGACTATGATTCTTTTTTTTATGGAACAGTTCTTCGGAATTACAATTCATCTGATGATGTAAATGCCGAATTACCTATATTCTTTTTAATAAAGAATGTTTCACTTATTTCATGTTTTGTATTTATATCAAAGTTATTCTAAAGTATTGGACAAGTTCAGATGTATTGGTGTGATAAACAGGGTTAAATATAAGTAGACAAATAAGTAAATAAAATAATAGTTACAACCGCCATTTTGAGCATAACTATTTGGCACATGGAATACAATTGTGGCGGTTCCAAAACAGCCATAATATGCAAATTAGAAACCGCCAGTTTATCAAAGAAAGAATATGGCGATTTTCCGAAAACTGCCGTAATATGTTATTGGCGATCGTGATTCTGGCGCTTTAGTAAACCACCATTATATACAATTGCAGCGGTTTAAAACCGCCACTACATACAGAAAAAACCGCCATAATAACACCTCTTTTTTGTAGTGAGTTTTTAACACACTTATTACAAAACACTTGTAATACCTCTATTACAAAAACTTTACAACTCGACTAACTCTAGCCAAGACTCAAACACAAAGGTTTAAGATTTACAAAGGTTTCCTAAACGCTGCTTCTTAGTAAGCTAAGTATGAGTTACAAGTAAGAACATTAACAAGGTTACAACTCAACTAAAGACATACAATAACTTGATGTGGGAACTGATCCGTAATTATTTTGTTCTTTGTTTTGAAGCACTTGAGAGTTGCCTGTTGGATCACATAAGAGTGCTTGAGTCCAATCTCTAAGTGTTCAAGTGGAGTGTTTTACCTTCCTTGGTTGTATTAATACTAGTATGACATCACTTACAATAATGTAAGCAATGTAGGTAAAAAGCCTTCTATAGAAAGTTGACTGCTGCATTGTTCTAGTACTGTAGTGGGTGCAGGCAATAACTTTTTCAGCTGGACAGCTGTCTTTGTACACTCACCTCGGGAGCTGGTAGGGACATGTTCCCTCAGCTGTTCCTTCTACTCTGAAGAGTTGACCCATAACCCAAACTGGATCCCAACCTGGAACCTTGTGATCTTAAGGTCTTGTGAATGTGTAATAGGTTCCTTATCTGGTTCTGGATAGCAAATTTATTAGGTCATCAAAACATAAAACAAAGTACTTATGACTAAGGTACTTGTAACTTATCAATTGTGCTCCTCTAGCATACATTAACAAATGCTTTCTTTGCTCTTCTGTATTTTTTTTCTACAAAATGCCAGTTTATATTCTCAACTTCGGAAACTTCCCTCTTAGCTAATCAACAAATAATTCATTCAATCCTTCATGTTTGGTGTAAGTCATTATATTTCGACTCTGAGGTGAACGATTTCACCCTTTTCTTTTCTTTTTTCTTATGAGTTATGCACGTGTGCTACCCTTGTGTTTTTTATGATCTCACAAAAATGACGTAATGCCACTCCTCTAAAATCTTGATTCTACATTAACCAATGCTTTATTTGCTCTTCCTTAATTTAGAACATCTTTGGATGCAATCCAACAACATCTTCTAGCCAATATCAGTTTTCAAAGAATCGTCTTTTAGAAAGCTTACAACAACTTGACAATGGTTTCTACTTCCCTGTAGCTTCCATAGGTTTAGTCAAGTTCTTTAAACGGGAATTAAAATTCCTGGATATTTTTCTCATCTTGCATAGCTCTACAGCTTAACCCGACATCCTAAATCTCACTCAGAAAGTTGAAGCTCTGTTTCAAGATGCTCTAGTTTAGATTTCTAAAATCTACAGACCCGACAATTTTGATTTCTAAGCCTCTAAGGTAGAAAACAAGATTTAGTTGACTAAGATGGCAATTAGAGCCAAATACTCCTTTCCTAAAATATCAATAGTACCACTTCCAGCCAAATTTCTAACTGAATTCATTGATACTATGGTGGAGAATTGATGTTCTAAACGTCAATACCCAATAAGAGGGGATGATTTGTGTGGTACCCAATTTTTGATCTATAAGAACCAGGTTCTTCTAGGTGTTTTAACTACTAGTGTTTATGGAATAAAAAGTACAGAAAATAAAGAACACATAGATTTTTACGTGGAAAATACCTAACTCAAAAAGTGAAAAAACCACGACATACTACTTAGTAGGATTTTTCCAAACTTCCACTAAAATCACTTAGCCAAAACAGTATTTATAGAACTCTTGTAAACCTAAGGATTAAACTCTAATCTTATTGTAGCACACAGCCTCAACTGTTTCGACACCTTCAAGTTAACTCTAACTTGAATACTCAAAGTACCTAATACAATTGCTTCTATGAAAGCTGGTAAGGTCCAAGTTTAAATCACACACTACAATTTAACTAGAATAAAAGAAAGACACAATGGAATTTGTTCTTCTATCTTGTCCAAGTAGCTTCAGGAATGCACACTTGAATCTCACATAAATTGGTTGCAAAATTGCCTCACTCTTTTGCTCTCAATTTAATTATAACTTTTGTGTTTGTGCAATACCTATAAAAGAGAACAATCACTGTTATTTAATGAGTTATTAATTAGAGTTTGAGACTCAATTGTTGATCTTCCCTCGAAGTTGAGTCATTGAACAATACAAACTCCAACCCTACCTTTATCCGGATTATATCCTCTTCCCATGAGGATACTTTCAAACCATTCAATATGCAACCTTTTCGATTAGTTCAGGAGATATTACTGCTTGATCACTGAGACTTATCTCATTCACGTGTATCACATATGTTTAGGTTGATAAATATTGTGCCTTACATGATGGATCTGGTCCATGACTGAGTTCATTTGTCATTCTTTAAAACTTCACCTGAACTTGGGCCAACAAATTCCCCCTTTTTGATGATGACAAACTCTTTGCTTTTATGGATCAAAAAATCTGTAAGAACTCAGCTTATCCATCAGCACTTAACTTAGAATTTTAACTTATAATCAAGGAGCGAGTTTAATTAGGTTATAAATATCACATTATTCAGAATAAAGATTAAAGCACAATATCTCTTCCCCTTTTGGCATCATCGAAAAGTTGCATACATTGTAAATCCCAGATTGTAGTAATTACTCATGGGCACTTGGGCAACTGCAAGTGAAAACATGGATTAAATCATCAATAATCAACAAACACAATCAAACTATTAAGAACAAAATCTTCATAGAACAAGAGAAACAACAGTTGTCATTGATAAGATATGTTTCCACCTACAAACCACAAAAAGAAAGAAAAAACATTCCAAATCATGAGCAAAGAATAAAAAAGTCCCTAATCTGTATCACTGGGGGTAGTAGACTAGTTCAGAATACAACAACTAGAAGACCTAAGGCTTGGAGAAACTAGAGGGCTGGGTTTGGAGAAGGTTGAGCATATTCTGAAGCATCCCCTAACTTTTCTCCGTTTTCTTTGTTAGCTCAACTCTAAGGCCATCTCTTTCAGATTCCAATTCAGTAACATGAGCCTGAAGCTAGCAATTTCAGTATCCTTAGTTCCACACTCTTGAACCAAAGCCCTAACCTTGTTGTTCACATGTGTCTTCAAAGATGAACCAGGTTCAACTGGGATGGCATTGATAGGATAGTCACAAGCCAATAAGGTCTTAACACCAAAATGCTCATTGCTTGATGCCATCTCCCATTTCTTCAAAGGAACCCTTAGCTTGTCCGGCAAAGTAGCCAGTATAAACCCATATGGAGTTGCATGTGCCTTGGGGCCATTAATGACACTGTCTAGTAATTTGACAATGAAAGCATACCAATTTATCTGCATTCCTCTCACAAAACACTCTATAAGCACTAGGTCCGTGTAGTTGGCAGTGTGCCTTCTCTCCTATCTAGGAAGCAGGCATTTGTTAACAAATTCAAACAAGATCTTGTGCTCAGGTCTTATCTCACTTTTCTGCACAAACCTGGCATTAGGAAATTCTTCAACAATTTGAGCATCACAGAAATTTCTAGTAATTTGAAGAGTTGTGGGGAGAGGTTCCATACATGGCCGCCTTTGCCTTGTATAGTCATCATACCCTTCACTAGGTATGCTCAAAATCTCACCTAGTTTGATTGCATCGAACTCCACTTTTACACCCTTCACCGGGCTGGAGACTACACCATTTTTCACAGTGGCATTGACCATAAACTCAATCAATTCTTTCCTAGCCAGCCACCTATCCATATTAAGGACCATGTCCTTCCACCCTTGTGCAGTAAGAGCATCCACCAATCTTCTCAGACCTGGATCATCCAGGTCTCTCGATAGTCTTCCTTTCAAAATAATTCTTCTGCCAAAGATGGAAAACCTATCTTGGTCCTTCTCAGATTCTTTATCTTCTTCTTCTCCACCACTCTACTTTTCATCCTCTTCAACAATATTAGCAGACCTAGTTCTTTTGGCTAAAGAGGATTCAGCAGGTACAGGTACAGAGGAAGACTTCTTGGAAGAAGTCTTGGAACTTTTTGGTTTGGGTGTTGGAACCTCTTCAGTTGTTCCTCTTTCTTGATGGACCAGTTCCATCTCTTCTTCTTCTTCTTCTTCTTCTTCTTCTTCTTCTTCTTCTTCTTCTGCAACCTCAGAACTCTCCACAACCTTTGCTTTTCCCTTCTCCCTTTTCTTCTTCTTGCTCTCTTCTGGAACATTCTATAATTCTGCTTCACTTTGTTTGACCCTTCTTCTGGTAGCTCTTCCTTTAGGTACTGAAGGTACAGTAGGTTTTGAGGATGACATTTTTCTTTTCTTGGTTGGCTTTTAAGTTGTAGGAGCCTTTTATGTGGAAGCCTTCCACTTCTTTGGATCATAACTGGCCCCAACCTTCTTCAGAAAATCAGCCAAAGTTTCCTCAGTAGATAAACCAGGTTCATCTTGTTGCTTGCGTAGATTAACAAGCCCTTAAGCAGCCTCCCCAGAACTACTTCCCCCTTACTTGTTGTCATCTTCTTCAACACCTCCATAGATAGCCAATACTTTTTCTTTCTTATTTCCCCTTACATTACCACTTACTCATTTTCACTCTTTGTCTTTCTTTTTACTTCCGTTTCTAATAGAATCAGCCCCATGTACATCTTTAACAGGACCAACCAAGACAAACCTATTTTCTACTCTTTCAACCACATCAGAGAATACCAAACAAGAATCTACCTCACCAGGGGTTTCTCAAATTTTGTTAGTGTCAGAAGACCCATGTTCTTCACCTTCTCTGGTAGAAATAAAATCATCAGACTCAGATCTTGAATCTGATTCTTGAGCATGACTTTCCTTCCTCTGGCTAGCCTTTAATTTCTCACTTAGAGCTTTCCTTAAAGCTCAAAAAGCTTTAGTTTTTCTAGCTAGCGTCTTCTGTCTATGAAACCTAGGGTTTGGGTTTTCAATATGAGGAGTAGATGAGGATGTGTTCGAGGCAGATGCTGGTGGAGGAGTGCCAGGATTATCTTGGGGGTTAGACATGGTGGATTTGTTTCTTGAAAAAATTGGAATTTTGGAGAGAAGAAGGGCGATCAGAACTTAAGAAGAGTCTTGACAGTTATAGACTAATGAACAAGGTGTGGTGGGTATTTAAAGATGATTAGAATTAAATGCAATAATGGCAGCTTTTTCAGGGGTCAATTAGAAGTCTAATCAAAGTATAATTTCGGTCTCTTAGTGATTATTAGGCATCACTATATTTTAGGCACAAATCCAAGTTTTTAGAGTTCTAAGGGAATAAAACTGGTTCAATGCTCAACCGGTATAATTTTTGGGAATTTATGAATGTTGGACTTCTGGTCATGATTCAAAAAATAATCTTCCTAGTTGTGCAGAGTATAGAAAACATACCTGAGCTTTTCATATGAACACATATTGATGAACTAGGTTCTTCATATAGAACTCTCTTGAGCATTCCTCAAATCCCCAAAATAAAAGAAACTTTGTAAGAGATCAGTGAATCATATATATACACATGTAACATCAATATACTAACTAAAGTATGAAACTGAATAAGAATTGATCTAGATATTTAAGCAAAGTTAGAACTCCTAACCAAAATTTTTTATTTCATTGTGCATTCTGAACTAGACCTATTAGGTGATCTTAGTCATCCCTAATCCCAACGCATTCCCCTCAAAGTTTTCTCTACTCAGTGCTTTAGTGAAAATATCAGCTATTTTTTTATTAGTAGCAGAATTCTATTGAAATCAATCCTTTCTCATAGTTATCTCTTAAGAAGTGGTGTCTGACATCTATGTGCTTAGTCCTCTTATGATGAACTAGGTTCTTTGTCATACTTATAACACTAGTATTATCACAGAATATTGGAATACATCCCACTTCAATTCTAAAATCTAACAAATGTTTGATCCATAGTAATTGAGCACAACAAGAAGCAGCAACAATATACTTAGTTTCAACAGTAGATAGGGCCACATAATTTTTCTTCTTGATATCCCATTACACAAGGCATGAACCAAGGAATTGTGCCATACCTAAGGTGCTCTTCCTATCCACTACAAAACCTGTATAATTAGCATCAGCATCAACATATCCAACTAAATTGAAATTGCTACCTTTAGGATACCAAAGACATAATCAGTGGTGCTTTTCAAATATCTTAGTATCCTCTTGACAGCAGTCGAGTGAGACTCTTTTAGATTTGCCTGAAAACGAGCACAAAGCCATACACTGAAAATCTGCTGGCAGTGAAATACAAGAGTGAACAAATCATACCCACATACAACTTTTGATCAACTGATGAACTGGGTTCATCAACATCTAATTTAGTGGCAGTTTCAATGGGTGTGTCTATTTCTTTAGATTCCTTCATTTAAACTTTTTGATTAGTTCTTTTGTATACTTCTGTTGATGGATCATGGTTTCATTTGGACTTCGTTTGATCTGTAAGCCTAAGAAAAAAATTAAACTCACCCATCATACTTATTTCAAACTCAGTCCCCATTAATTTTGTAAAGTTCTTACTTAGCTTATCAATGGTGGGCCCAAAGATTATGTCATTAACATATATTTGTACAATAAGGAGATTCTTACCTTTTTCCCTTAAAAATAAGGTACTATCAATTTTACCTCTCTTGTAACCATGATCCAGCATGAATTTTGACAGTTGTTCATACCATGCTTTTGGGGCCTGCTTGAGTCCATAGAGAGCCTTGTCTAGCTTGTACACATGCTCAGGACATCCCTTGCTCTCAAACCCTGGAGGTTGATTCAGAACCACTTATTCTTTCAGGTAGTCATTTAGGAAGGCACCTTTGACATCCATCTGATGAAGAGTAAATTCCATATGTGCTGCAACGGCTATGAGACGTTTGATTGCCTCTAGTCTTGCAACTAGAGGAAAATTCTCATCATA